>WHNR01000378.1:0-41906 GCA_009859135.1 Formica selysi
TCGGCAAATCTCACTTACAGGCACGTAACTAAGTCGTTCCGAACGAAGAAACTGCGTACATACGATCTTAGCTCTGTGAGCCGAGAAGCGTTGTTCCTCAATTTCCTTGATGTGTTATGAAAATTTTCGGCAAATCTCACTTACAGGCACGTAACTAATCGTTCCGAACGAAGGAAACTTGCGTAAAAGCGATCTTAGCTCTGTGAGCCGAGAAGCGTTGTTCCTCAATTTCCTTGATGTGTTATGAAAATTTTCGGCAAATCTCACTTACAGGCACGTAACTAAGTCGTTCCGAACGAAGGAAATTGGCGTACATAGCGATCTTAGCTCTGTGAGCCGAGAAGCCGTTGTTCCTCAATTTCCTTGATGTGTTATGAAAATTTTCGGCAAATCTCACTTACAGGCACGTAACTAAGTCGTTCCGAACGAAGGAAACTTGCGTACATAGCGATCTTAGCTCTGTGAGCCGAGAAGCGTTGTTCCTCAATTTCCTTGATGTGTTATGAAATTTTCGGCAAATCTCACTTACAGGCACGTAACTAAGTCGTTCCGAACGAAGGAAACTTGCGTACAAGCGATCTTATCTCTGTGAGCCGAGAAGCGTTGTTCCTCAATTTCCTTGATGTGTTATGAAAATTTTGCAAATCTCACTTACAGGCACGTAACTAAGTCGTTCCGAACGAAGGAAACTTGCGTACATGCGATCTTAGCTTGTGAGCCGAGAAGCGTTGTTCCTCAATTTCCTTGATGTGTTATGAAAATTTTCGGCAAATCTCACTTACAGGCACGTAACTAAGTCGTTCCGAAGAAGGAAACTGCGTACATACGATCTTAGCTCTGTGAGCCGAGAAGCGTTGTTCCTCAATTTCCTTGATGTGTTATGAAAATTTTCGGCAAATCTCACTTACAGGCACGTAACTAAGTCGTTCCGAACGAAGAAACTGCGTACATAGCGATCTTAGCTCTGTGAGCCGAGAAGCGTTGTTCCTCAATTTCCTTGATGTGTTATGAAAATTTTCGGCAAATCTCACTTACAGGCACGTAACTAAGTCGTTCCGAACGAAGGAAACTTGCGTACATAGCGATCTTAGCTCTGTGAGCCGAGAAGCGTTGTTCCTCAATTTCCTTGATGTGTTATGAAAATTTTCGGCAAATCTCACTTACAGGCACGTAACTAAGTCGTTCCGAACGAAGGAAACTTGCGTACATAGCGATCTTAGCTCTGTGAGCCGAGAAGCGTTGTTCCTCAATTTCCTTGATGTGTTATGAAAATTTTCGGCAAATCTCACTTACAGCACGTAACTAAGTCGTTCCGAAGAAGGAAACTTGCGTACATAGCGATCTTAGCTCTGTGAGCCGAGAAGCGTTGTTCCTCAATTTCCTTGATGTGTTATGAAAATTTTCGGCAAATCTCACTTACAGGCACGTAACTAAGTCGTTCCGAACGAAGGAAACTTGCGTACATAGCGATCTTAGCTCTGTGAGCCGAGAAGCGTTGTTCCTCAATTTCCTTGATGTGTTATGAAAATTTTCGGCAAATCTCACTTACAGGCACGTAACTAAGTCGTTCCGAACGAAGGAAACTTGCGTACATAGCGATCTTAGCTCTGTGAGCCGAGAAGCGTTGTTCCTCAATTTCCTTGATGTGTTATGAAAATTTTCGGCAAATCTCACTTACAGGCACGTAACTAAGTCGTTCCGAACGAAGGAAACTTGCGTACATAGCGATCTTAGCTCTGTGAGCCGAGAAGCGTTGTTCCTCAATTTCCTTGATGTGTTATGAAAATTTTCGGCAAATCTCACTTACAGGCACGTAACTAAGTCGTTCCGAACGAAGGAAACTTGCGTACATCCATCTTAGCTTGTGAGCCGAGAAGCGTTGTTCCTCAATTTCCTTGATGTGTTATGAAAATTTTCGGCAAATCTCACTTACAGGCACGTAACTAAGTCGTTCCGAACGAAGGAAACTTGCGTACATAGCGATCTTAGCTCTGTGAGCCGAGAAGCGTTGTTCCTCAATTTCCTTGATGTGTTATGAAAATTTTCGGCAAATCTCACTTACAGGCACGTAACTAAGTCGTTCCGAACGAAGGAAACTTGCGTACATAGCGATCTTAGCTCTGTGAGCCGAGAAGCGTTGTTCCTCAATTTCCTTGATGTGTTATGAAAATTTTCGGCAAATCTCACTTACAGGCACGTAACTAAGTCGTTCCGAACGAAGGAAACTTGCGTACATAGCGATCTTAGCTCTGTGAGCCGAGAAGCGTTGTTCCTCAATTTCCTTGATGTGTTATGAAAATTTTCGGCAAATCTCACTTACAGGCACGTAACTAAGTCGTTCCGAACGAAGGAAACTTGCGTACATAGCGATCTTAGCTCTGTGAGCCGAGAAGCGTTGTTCCTCAATTTCCTTGATGTGTTATGAAAATTTTCGGCAAATCTCACTTACAGGCACGTAACTAAGTCGTTCCGAACGAAGGAAACTTGCGTACATAGCGATCTTAGCTCTGTGAGCCGAGAAGCGTTGTTCCTCAATTTCCTTGATGTGTTATGAAAATTTTCGGCAAATCTCACTTACAGGCACGTAACTAAGTCGTTCCGAACGAAGGAAACTTGCGTACATAGCGATCTTAGCTCTGTGAGCCGAGAAGCGTTGTTCCTCAATTTCCTTGATGTGTTATGAAAATTTTCGGCAAATCTCACTTACAGGCACGTAACTAAGTCGTTCCGAACGAAGGAAACTTGCGTACATAGCGATCTTAGCTCTGTGAGCCGAGAAGCGTTGTTCCTCAATTTCCTTGATGTGTTATGAAAATTTTCGGCAAATCTCACTTACAGGCACGTAACTAAGTCGTTCCGAACGAAGGAAACTTGCGTACATAGCGATCTTAGCTCTGTGAGCCGAGAAGCGTTGTTCCTCAATTTCCTTGATGTGTTATGAAAATTTTCGGCAAATCTCACTTACAGGCACGTAACTAAGTCGTTCCGAACGAAGGAAACTTGCGTACATAGCGATCTTAGCTCTGTGAGCCGAGAAGCGTTGTTCCTCAATTTCCTTGATGTGTTATGAAAATTTTCGGCAAATCTCACTTACAGGCACGTAACTAAGTCGTTCCGAACGAAGGAAACTTGCGTACATAGCGATCTTAGCTCTGTGAGCCGAGAAGCGTTGTTCCTCAATTTCCTTGATGTGTTATGAAAATTTTCGGCAAATCTCACTTACAGGCACGTAACTAAGTCGTTCCGAACGAAGGAAACTTGCGTACATAGCGATCTTAGCTCTGTGAGCCGAGAAGCGTTGTTCCTCAATTTCCTTGATGTGTTATGAAAATTTTCGGCAAATCTCACTTACAGGCACGTAACTAAGTCGTTCCGAACGAAGGAAACTTGCGTACATAGCGATCTTAGCTCTGTGAGCCGAGAAGCGTTGTTCCTCAATTTCCTTGATGTGTTATGAAAATTTTCGGCAAATCTCACTTACAGGCACGTAACTAAGTCGTTCCGAACGAAGGAAACTTGCGTACATAGCGATCTTAGCTCTGTGAGCCGAGAAGCGTTGTTCCTCAATTTCCTTGATGTGTTATGAAAATTTTCGGCAAATCTCACTTACAGGCACGTAACTAAGTCGTTCCGAACGAAGGAAACTTGCGTACATAGCGATCTTAGCTCTGTGAGCCGAGAAGCGTTGTTCCTCAATTTCCTTGATGTGTTATGAAAATTTTCGGCAAATCTCACTTACAGGCACGTAACTAAGTCGTTCCGAACGAAGGAAACTTGCGTACATAGCGATCTTAGCTCTGTGAGCCGAGAAGCGTTGTTCCTCAATTTCCTTGATGTGTTATGAAAATTTTCGGCAAATCTCACTTACAGGCACGTAACTAAGTCGTTCCGAACGAAGGAAACTTGCGTACATAGCGATCTTAGCTCTGTGAGCCGAGAAGCGTTGTTCCTCAATTTCCTTGATGTGTTATGAAAATTTTCGGCAAATCTCACTTACAGGCACGTAACTAAGTCGTTCCGAACGAAGGAAACTTGCGTACATAGCGATCTTAGCTCTGTGAGCCGAGAAGCGTTGTTCCTCAATTTCCTTGATGTGTTATGAAAATTTTCGGCAAATCTCACTTACAGGCACGTAACTAAGTCGTTCCGAACGAAGGAAACTTGCGTACATAGCGATCTTAGCTCTGTGAGCCGAGAAGCGTTGTTCCTCAATTTCCTTGATGTGTTATGAAAATTTTCGGCAAATCTCACTTACAGGCACGTAACTAAGTCGTTCCGAACGAAGGAAACTTGCGTACATAGCGATCTTAGCTCTGTGAGCCGAGAAGCGTTGTTCCTCAATTTCCTTGATGTGTTATGAAAATTTTCGGCAAATCTCACTTACAGGCACGTAACTAAGTCGTTCCGAACGAAGGAAACTTGCGTACATAGCGATCTTAGCTCTGTGAGCCGAGAAGCGTTGTTCCTCAATTTCCTTGATGTGTTATGAAAATTTTCGGCAAATCTCACTTACAGGCACGTAACTAAGTCGTTCCGAACGAAGGAAACTTGCGTACATAGCGATCTTAGCTCTGTGAGCCGAGAAGCGTTGTTCCTCAATTTCCTTGATGTGTTATGAAAATTTTCGGCAAATCTCACTTACAGGCACGTAACTAAGTCGTTCCGAACGAAGGAAACTTGCGTACATAGCGATCTTAGCTCTGTGAGCCGAGAAGCGTTGTTCCTCAATTTCCTTGATGTGTTATGAAAATTTTCGGCAAATCTCACTTACAGGCACGTAACTAAGTCGTTCCGAACGAAGGAAACTTGCGTACATAGCGATCTTAGCTCTGTGAGCCGAGAAGCGTTGTTCCTCAATTTCCTTGATGTGTTATGAAAATTTTCGGCAAATCTCACTTACAGGCACGTAACTAAGTCGTTCCGAACGAAGGAAACTTGCGTACATAGCGATCTTAGCTCTGTGAGCCGAGAAGCGTTGTTCCTCAATTTCCTTGATGTGTTATGAAAATTTTCGGCAAATCTCACTTACAGGCACGTAACTAAGTCGTTCCGAACGAAGGAAACTTGCGTACATAGCGATCTTAGCTCTGTGAGCCGAGAAGCGTTGTTCCTCAATTTCCTTGATGTGTTATGAAAATTTTCGGCAAATCTCACTTACAGGCACGTAACTAAGTCGTTCCGAACGAAGGAAACTTGCGTACATAGCGATCTTAGCTCTGTGAGCCGAGAAGCGTTGTTCCTCAATTTCCTTGATGTGTTATGAAAATTTTCGGCAAATCTCACTTACAGGCACGTAACTAAGTCGTTCCGAACGAAGGAAACTTGCGTACATAGCGATCTTAGCTCTGTGAGCCGAGAAGCGTTGTTCCTCAATTTCCTTGATGTGTTATGAAAATTTTCGGCAAATCTCACTTACAGGCACGTAACTAAGTCGTTCCGAACGAAGGAAACTTGCGTACATAGCGATCTTAGCTCTGTGAGCCGAGAAGCGTTGTTCCTCAATTTCCTTGATGTGTTATGAAAATTTTCGGCAAATCTCACTTACAGGCACGTAACTAAGTCGTTCCGAACGAAGGAAACTTGCGTACATAGCGATCTTAGCTCTGTGAGCCGAGAAGCGTTGTTCCTCAATTTCCTTGATGTGTTATGAAAATTTTCGGCAAATCTCACTTACAGGCACGTAACTAAGTCGTTCCGAACGAAGGAAACTTGCGTACATAGCGATCTTAGCTCTGTGAGCCGAGAAGCGTTGTTCCTCAATTTCCTTGATGTGTTATGAAAATTTTCGGCAAATCTCACTTACAGGCACGTAACTAAGTCGTTCCGAACGAAGGAAACTTGCGTACATAGCGATCTTAGCTCTGTGAGCCGAGAAGCGTTGTTCCTCAATTTCCTTGATGTGTTATGAAAATTTTCGGCAAATCTCACTTACAGGCACGTAACTAAGTCGTTCCGAACGAAGGAAACTTGCGTACATAGCGATCTTAGCTCTGTGAGCCGAGAAGCGTTGTTCCTCAATTTCCTTGATGTGTTATGAAAATTTTCGGCAAATCTCACTTACAGGCACGTAACTAAGTCGTTCCGAACGAAGGAAACTTGCGTACATAGCGATCTTAGCTCTGTGAGCCGAGAAGCGTTGTTCCTCAATTTCCTTGATGTGTTATGAAAATTTTCGGCAAATCTCACTTACAGGCACGTAACTAAGTCGTTCCGAACGAAGGAAACTTGCGTACATAGCGATCTTAGCTCTGTGAGCCGAGAAGCGTTGTTCCTCAATTTCCTTGATGTGTTATGAAAATTTTCGGCAAATCTCACTTACAGGCACGTAACTAAGTCGTTCCGAACGAAGGAAACTTGCGTACATAGCGATCTTAGCTCTGTGAGCCGAGAAGCGTTGTTCCTCAATTTCCTTGATGTGTTATGAAAATTTTCGGCAAATCTCACTTACAGGCACGTAACTAAGTCGTTCCGAACGAAGGAAACTTGCGTACATAGCGATCTTAGCTCTGTGAGCCGAGAAGCGTTGTTCCTCAATTTCCTTGATGTGTTATGAAAATTTTCGGCAAATCTCACTTACAGGCACGTAACTAAGTCGTTCCGAACGAAGGAAACTTGCGTACATAGCGATCTTAGCTCTGTGAGCCGAGAAGCGTTGTTCCTCAATTTCCTTGATGTGTTATGAAAATTTTCGGCAAATCTCACTTACAGGCACGTAACTAAGTCGTTCCGAACGAAGGAAACTTGCGTACATAGCGATCTTAGCTCTGTGAGCCGAGAAGCGTTGTTCCTCAATTTCCTTGATGTGTTATGAAAATTTCGGCAAATCTCACTTACAGGCACGTAACTAAGTCGTTCCGAACGAAGGAAACTTGCGTACATAGCGATCTTAGCTCTGTGAGCCGAGAAGCGTTGTTCCTCAATTTCCTTGATGTGTTATGAAAATTTTCGGCAAATCTCACTTACAGGCACGTAACTAAGTCGTTCCGAACGAAGGAAACTTGCGTACATAGCGATCTTAGCTCTGTGAGCCGAGAAGCGTTGTTCCTCAATTTCCTTGATGTGTTATGAAAATTTTCGGCAAATCTCACTTACAGGCACGTAACTAAGTCGTTCCGAACGAAGGAAACTTGCGTACATAGCGATCTTAGCTCTGTGAGCCGAGAAGCGTTGTTCCTCAATTTCCTTGATGTGTTATGAAAATTTTCGGCAAATCTCACTTACAGGCACGTAACTAAGTCGTTCCGAACGAAGGAAACTTGCGTACATAGCGATCTTAGCTCTGTGAGCCGAGAAGCGTTGTTCCTCAATTTCCTTGATGTGTTATGAAAATTTTCGGCAAATCTCACTTACAGGCACGTAACTAAGTCGTTCCGAACGAAGGAAACTTGCGTACATAGCGATCTTAGCTCTGTGAGCCGAGAAGCGTTGTTCCTCAATTTCCTTGATGTGTTATGAAAATTTTCGGCAAATCTCACTTACAGGCACGTAACTAAGTCGTTCCGAACGAAGGAAACTTGCGTACATAGCGATCTTAGCTCTGTGAGCCGAGAAGCGTTGTTCCTCAATTTCCTTGATGTGTTATGAAAATTTTCGGCAAATCTCACTTACAGGCACGTAACTAAGTCGTTCCGAACGAAGGAAACTTGCGTACATAGCGATCTTAGCTCTGTGAGCCGAGAAGCGTTGTTCCTCAATTTCCTTGATGTGTTATGAAAATTTTCGGCAAATCTCACTTACAGGCACGTAACTAAGTCGTTCCGAACGAAGGAAACTTGCGTACATAGCGATCTTAGCTCTGTGAGCCGAGAAGCGTTGTTCCTCAATTTCCTTGATGTGTTATGAAAATTTTCGGCAAATCTCACTTACAGGCACGTAACTAAGTCGTTCCGAACGAAGGAAACTTGCGTACATAGCGATCTTAGCTCTGTGAGCCGAGAAGCGTTGTTCCTCAATTTCCTTGATGTGTTATGAAAATTTTCGGCAAATCTCACTTACAGGCACGTAACTAAGTCGTTCCGAACGAAGGAAACTTGCGTACATAGCGATCTTAGCTCTGTGAGCCGAGAAGCGTTGTTCCTCAATTTCCTTGATGTGTTATGAAAATTTTCGGCAAATCTCACTTACAGGCACGTAACTAAGTCGTTCCGAACGAAGGAAACTTGCGTACATAGCGATCTTAGCTCTGTGAGCCGAGAAGCGTTGTTCCTCAATTTCCTTGATGTGTTATGAAAATTTTCGGCAAATCTCACTTACAGGCACGTAACTAAGTCGTTCCGAACGAAGGAAACTTGCGTACATAGCGATCTTAGCTCTGTGAGCCGAGAAGCGTTGTTCCTCAATTTCCTTGATGTGTTATGAAAATTTTCGGCAAATCTCACTTACAGGCACGTAACTAAGTCGTTCCGAACGAAGGAAACTTGCGTACATAGCGATCTTAGCTCTGTGAGCCGAGAAGCGTTGTTCCTCAATTTCCTTGATGTGTTATGAAAATTTTCGGCAAATCTCACTTACAGGCACGTAACTAAGTCGTTCCGAACGAAGGAAACTTGCGTACATAGCGATCTTAGCTCTGTGAGCCGAGAAGCGTTGTTCCTCAATTTCCTTGATGTGTTATGAAAATTTTCGGCAAATCTCACTTACAGGCACGTAACTAAGTCGTTCCGAACGAAGGAAACTTGCGTACATAGCGATCTTAGCTCTGTGAGCCGAGAAGCGTTGTTCCTCAATTTCCTTGATGTGTTATGAAAATTTTCGGCAAATCTCACTTACAGGCACGTAACTAAGTCGTTCCGAACGAAGGAAACTTGCGTACATAGCGATCTTAGCTCTGTGAGCCGAGAAGCGTTGTTCCTCAATTTCCTTGATGTGTTATGAAAATTTTCGGCAAATCTCACTTACAGGCACGTAACTAAGTCGTTCCGAACGAAGGAAACTTGCGTACATAGCGATCTTAGCTCTGTGAGCCGAGAAGCGTTGTTCCTCAATTTCCTTGATGTGTTATGAAAATTTTCGGCAAATCTCACTTACAGGCACGTAACTAAGTCGTTCCGAACGAAGGAAACTTGCGTACATAGCGATCTTAGCTCTGTGAGCCGAGAAGCGTTGTTCCTCAATTTCCTTGATGTGTTATGAAAATTTTCGGCAAATCTCACTTACAGGCACGTAACTAAGTCGTTCCGAACGAAGGAAACTTGCGTACATAGCGATCTTAGCTCTGTGAGCCGAGAAGCGTTGTTCCTCAATTTCCTTGATGTGTTATGAAAATTTTCGGCAAATCTCACTTACAGGCACGTAACTAAGTCGTTCCGAACGAAGGAAACTTGCGTACATAGCGATCTTAGCTCTGTGAGCCGAGAAGCGTTGTTCCTCAATTTCCTTGATGTGTTATGAAAATTTTCGGCAAATCTCACTTACAGGCACGTAACTAAGTCGTTCCGAACGAAGGAAACTTGCGTACATAGCGATCTTAGCTCTGTGAGCCGAGAAGCGTTGTTCCTCAATTTCCTTGATGTGTTATGAAAATTTTCGGCAAATCTCACTTACAGGCACGTAACTAAGTCGTTCCGAACGAAGGAAACTTGCGTACATAGCGATCTTAGCTCTGTGAGCCGAGAAGCGTTGTTCCTCAATTTCCTTGATGTGTTATGAAAATTTTCGGCAAATCTCACTTACAGGCACGTAACTAAGTCGTTCCGAACGAAGGAAACTTGCGTACATAGCGATCTTAGCTCTGTGAGCCGAGAAGCGTTGTTCCTCAATTTCCTTGATGTGTTATGAAAATTTTCGGCAAATCTCACTTACAGGCACGTAACTAAGTCGTTCCGAACGAAGGAAACTTGCGTACATAGCGATCTTAGCTCTGTGAGCCGAGAAGCGTTGTTCCTCAATTTCCTTGATGTGTTATGAAAATTTTCGGCAAATCTCACTTACAGGCACGTAACTAAGTCGTTCCGAACGAAGGAAACTTGCGTACATAGCGATCTTAGCTCTGTGAGCCGAGAAGCGTTGTTCCTCAATTTCCTTGATGTGTTATGAAAATTTTCGGCAAATCTCACTTACAGGCACGTAACTAAGTCGTTCCGAACGAAGGAAACTTGCGTACATAGCGATCTTAGCTCTGTGAGCCGAGAAGCGTTGTTCCTCAATTTCCTTGATGTGTTATGAAAATTTTCGGCAAATCTCACTTACAGGCACGTAACTAAGTCGTTCCGAACGAAGGAAACTTGCGTACATAGCGATCTTAGCTCTGTGAGCCGAGAAGCGTTGTTCCTCAATTTCCTTGATGTGTTATGAAAATTTTCGGCAAATCTCACTTACAGGCACGTAACTAAGTCGTTCCGAACGAAGGAAACTTGCGTACATAGCGATCTTAGCTCTGTGAGCCGAGAAGCGTTGTTCCTCAATTTCTTGATGTGTTTGAAAATTTGCAAATCTCACTTACAGCACGTAACTAATCGTTCCGAAGAAGGAACTTGCGTACATCATCTTAGCTTGTGAGCCGAGAAGCGTTGTTCCTCAATTTCCTTGATGTGTTATGAAAATTTTCGGCAAATCTCACTTACAGGCACGTAACTAAGTCGTTCCGAACGAAGGAAACTTGCGTACATGCATCTTAGCTTTGTGACCGAGAAGCGTTTTCCTCAATTTCCTTGATGTGTTATGAAAATTTTCGGCAAATCTCACTTACAGGCACGTAACTAAGTCGTTCCGAACGAAGGAAACTGCGTACATAGCGATCTTAGCTCTGTGAGCCGAGAAGCGTTGTTCCTCAATTTCCTTGATGTGTTATGAAAATTTTCGGCAAATCTCACTTACAGGCACGTAACTAAGTCGTTCCGAACGAAGGAAACTGGCGTACATAGCGATCTTAGCTCTGTGAGCCGAGAAGCGTTGTTCCTCAATTTCCTTGATGTGTTATGAAAATTTTCGGCAAATCTCACTTACAGCACGTAACTAAGTCGTTCCGAACGAAGGAAACTTGCGTACATAGCGATCTTAGCTCTGTGAGCCGAGAAGCGTTGTTCCTCAATTTCCTTGATGTGTTATGAAAATTTTCGGCAAATCTCACTTACAGCACGTAACTAAGTCGTTCCGAACGAAGAAACTTGCGTACATAGCGATCTTAGCTCTGTGAGCCGAGAAGCGTTGTTCCTCAATTTCCTGATGTGTTTTGAAAATTTTCGGCAAATCTCACTTACAGCACGTAACTAAGTCGTTCCGAACGAAGGAAACTTGCGTACATAGCGATCTTAGCTCTGTGAGCCGAGAAGCGTTGTTCCTCAATTTCCTTGATGTGTTATGAAAATTTTCGGCAAATCTCACTTACAGGCACGTAACTAAGTCGTTCCGAACGAAGGAAACTTGCGTACATAGCGATCTTAGCTCTGTGAGCCGAGAAGCGTTGTTCCTCAATTTCCTTGATGTTTATGAAAATTTTCGGCAAATCTCACTTACAGGCACGTAACTAAGTCGTTCCGAAGAAGGAAACTTGCGTACATTCCATCTTAGCTTGTGAGCCGAGAAGCGTTGTTCCTCAATTTCCTTGATGTGTTATGAAAATTTTCGGCAAATCTCACTTACAGGCACGTAACTAAGTCGTTCCGAACGAAGGAAACTTGCGTACATAGCGATCTTAGCTCTGTGAGCCGAGAAGCGTGTTCCTCAATTTCCTTGATGTGTTATGAAAATTTTCGGCAAATCTCACTTACAGGCACGTAACTAAGTCGTTCCGAACGAAGGAAACTTGCGTACATAGCGATCTTAGCTCTGTGAGCCGAGAAGCGTTGTTCCTCAATTTCCTTGATGTGTTATGAAAATTTTCGGCAAATCTCACTTACAGGCACGTAACTAAGTCGTTCCGAACGAAGGAAACTTGCGTACATAGCGATCTTAGCTCTGTGAGCCGAGAAGCGTTGTTCCTCAATTTCCTTGATGTGTTATGAAAATTTTCGGCAAATCTCACTTACAGGCACGTAACTAAGTCGTTCCGAATGAAGGAAACTTGCGTACATGCCATCTTAGCTTGTGAGCCGAGAAGCGTTGTTCCTCAATTTCCTTGATGTGTTATGAAAATTTTCGGCAAATCTCACTTACAGGCACGTAACTAAGTCGTTCCGAACGAAGGAAACTGCGTACATAGCGATCTTAGCTCTGTGAGCCGAGAAGCGTTGTTCCTCAATTTCCTTGATGTGTTATGAAAATTTTCGGCAAATCTCACTTACAGGCACGTAACTAAGTCGTTCCGAACGAAGGAAACTGCGTACATAGCGATCTTACTCTGTGAGCCGAGAAGCGTTGTTCCTCAATTTCCTTGATGTTTTGAAAATTTTCAAATCTCACTTACAGCACGTAACTAAGTCGTTCCGAACGAAGAAACTTGCGTACATAGCGATCTTAGCTCTGTGAGCCGAGAAGCGTTGTTCCTCAATTTCCTTGATGTTTTGAAAATTTTCAAATCTCACTTACAGCACGTAACTAAGTCGTTCCGAACGAAGGAAACTTGCGTACATAGCGATCTTAGCTCTGTGAGCCGAGAAGCGTTGTTCCTCAATTTCCTTGATGTGTTATGAAAATTTTCGGCAAATCTCACTTACAGGCACGTAACTAAGTCGTTCCGAACGAAGGAAACTGGCGTACATAGCGATCTTAGCTCTGTGAGCCGAGAAGCGTTGTTCCTCAATTTCCTTGATGTGTTATGAAAATTTTCGGCAAATCTCACTTACAGGCACGTAACTAAGTCGTTCCGAACGAAGGAAACTTGCGTACATAGCGATCTTATCTCTGTGAGCCGAGAAGCGTTGTTCCTCAATTTCCTTGTGTGTTTGAAAATTTTAGCAAATCTCACTTACAGCACGTAACTAAGTCGTTCGAATGAAGGAAACTTGCGTACATCCATCTTAGCTTTGTGAGCCGAGAAGCGTTGTTCCTCAATTTCCTTGATGTGTTATGAAAATTTTCGGCAAATCTCACTTACAGGCACGTAATAAGTCCTTCCGAATGAAGGAAACTGCGTACACTCCATCTTAGCTTTGTGAACCGAAAAGCGTTTTCCTCAATTTCCTTGATGTTTAGAAAATTTCGGCAAATCTCACTTACAGGCACGTAACTAAGTCGTTCCGAACGAAGGAAACTGGCGTACATAGCGATCTTAGCTCTGTGAGCCGAGAAGCGTTGTTCCTCAATTTCCTTGATGTGTTATGAAAATTTTCGGCAAATCTCACTTACAGGCACGTAACTAAGTCGTTCCGAACGAAGGAAACTGCGTACATAGCGATCTTAGCTCTGTGAGCCGAGAAGCGTTGTTCCTCAATTTCCTTGATGTGTTATGAAAATTTTCGGCAAATCTCACTTACAGGCACGTAACTAAGTCGTTCCGAACGAAGGAAACTGGCGTACATAGCGATCTTAGCTCTGTGAGCCGAGAAGCGTTGTTCCTCAATTTCCTTGATGTGTTAGGAAAATTTTCGGCAAATCTCACTTACAGGCACGTAACTAAGTCGTTCCGAACGAAGGAAACTGGCGTACATAGCGATCTTAGCTCTGTGAGCCGAGAAGCGTGTTCCTCAATTCCTTGATGTGTTATGAAAATTTTCGGCAAATCTCACTTATAGGCACGTTACTATGTCGTTCCGAACGAAGGAAACTGGCGTACATAGCGATCTTAGCTCTGTGAGCCGAGAAGCGTTGTTCCTCAATTTCCTTGTGTGTTTTGAAAATTTTAAGCAAATCTCACTTACAAGCACGTAACTAAGTCGTTCCGAACGAAGGAAACTGGCGTACATAGCGATTTTAGCTCTGTGAGCCGAGAAGCGTGGTTCCTCAATTCCTTGATGTGTTATGAAAATTTTCGGCAAATCTCACTTATAGGCACGTTACTATGTCGTTCCGAACGAAGGAAACTGGCGTACATAGCGATCTTAGCTCTGTGAGCCGAGAAGCGTTGTTCCTCAATTTCCTTGATGTGTTTGAAAATTTTCGGCAAATCTCACTTACAGGCACGTAACTAAGTCGTTCCGAACGAAGGAAACTTGAGTACATAGCGATCTTATCTCTGTGAGCCGAGAAGCGTTGTTCCTCAATTTCCTTGATGTGTTATGAAAATTTTCGGCAAATCTCACTTACAGGCACGTAACTAAGTCGTTCCGAAGAAGGAAATTGCGTACATCCATCTTAGCTTGTGAGCCGAGAAGCGTTGTTCCTCAATTTCCTTGATGTGTTATGAAAATTTTCGGCAAATCTCACTTACAGGCACGTAACTAAGTCGTTCCGAACGAAGGAAACTGCGTACATAGCGATCTTAGCTCTGTGAGCCGAGAAGCGTTGTTCCTCAATTTCCTTGATGTGTTATGAAAATTTTCGGAAATCTCACTTACAGGCACGTAACTAAGTCGTTCCGAACGAAGGAAACTGGCTTACATAGCGATCTTAGCTCTGTGAGCCGAGAAGCGTGTTCCTCAATTTCCTGATGTATTTTGAAAATTTTACAAATCTCACTTACAAGCACGTAACTAAGTCTTTCCGAATGAAAGAAACTTGCGTACATAGCGATCTTAGCTCTGTGAGCCGAGAAGCGTTGTTCCTCAATTTCCTTGATGTTTTGAAATTCAAATCTCACTTACAGCACGTAACTAAGTCGTTCGAAGAAGGAAATTGCGTACATCATCTTAGCTTGTGAGCCGAGAAGCGTTGTTCCTCAATTTCTTTGATGTGTTATGAAAATTTTCGGCAAATCTCACTTACAGGCACGTAACTAAGTCGTTCCGAACGAAGGAAACTTGCGTACATAGCGATCTTAGCTCTGTGAGCCGAGAAGCGTTGTTCCTCAATTTCCTTGATGTGTTATGAAAATTTTCGGAAATCTCACTTACAGGCACTTAACTAAGTCGTTCCGAACGAAGGAAACTGGCTTACATAGCGATCTTAGCTCTGTGAGCCGAGAAGCGTGTTCCTCAATTTCCTGATGTATTTTGAAAATTTAATCAAATCTCACTTACAAGCACGTAACTAAGTCTTTCCGAATGAAAGAAACTTGCGTACATAGCGATCTTAGCTCTGTGAGCCGAGAAGCGTTGTTCCTCAATTTCCTTGATGTGTTATGAAAATTTTCGGCAAATCTCACTTACAGGCACGTAACTAAGTCGTTCCGAACGAAGGAAACTTGCGTACAAGCGATTTATCTCTGTGAGCCGAGAAGCGTTGTTCCTCAATTTTTGTGTGTTTTGAAAATTTTGCAAATCTCACTTACAGCACGTAACTAAGTCGTTCGATGAAGGAACTTGCGTACATCCATCTTAGCTTTGTGAGCCGAGAAGCGTTGTTCCTCAATTTCCTTGATGTGTTATGAAAATTTTCGGCAAATCTCACTTACAGGCACGTAATAAGTCTTCCGAATGAAGGAAACTGCGTACACTCCATCTTAGCTTTGTGAACCGAAAAGCGTTATTCCTCAATTTCCTTGATGTATTAGGAAAATTTCGGCAAATCTCACTTACAGGCACGTAACTAAGTCGTTCCGAACGAAGGAAACTGGCTAAATAGCGATCTTAGCTCTGTGAGCGAGAAGCGTGGTTCCTCAATTTCTTTGATGTGTTATGAAAATTTTCGGCAAATCTCACTTACAGGCACGTAACTAAGTCGTTCCGAACGAAGGAAACTGGCGTACATAGCGATCTTAGCTCTGTGAGCCGAGAAGCGTTGTTCCTCAATTTCCTTGATGTGTTAGGAAAATTTTCGGCAAATCTCACTTACAGGCACGTAACTAAGTCGTTCCGAACGAAGAAACTGGCGTACATAGCGATCTTAGCTCTGTGAGCCGAGAAGCGTTGTTCCTCAATTTCCTTGATGTGTTAGGAAAATTTTCGGCAAATCTCACTTACAGGCACGTAACTAAGTCGTTCCGAACGAAGGAAACTGGCGTACATAGCGATCTTAGCTCTGTGAGCCGAGAAGCGTGGTTCCTCAATTCCTTGATGTGTTATGAAAATTTTCGGCAAATCTCACTTACAGGCACGTAACTAAGTCGTTCCGAACGAAGGAAACTGGCGTACATAGCGATCTTAGCTCTGTGAGCCGAGAAGCGTGTTCCTCAATTTCCTTGTGTGTTTTGAAAATTTTAAGCAAATCTCACTTACAAGCACGTAACTAAGTCGTTCCGAACGAAGGAAACTGGCGTACATAGCGATTTTAGCTCTGTGAGCCGAGAAGCGTGTTCCTCAATTCCTTGATGTGTTATGAAAATTTTCGGCAAATCTCACTTATAGGCACGTAACTAAGTCGTTCCGAACGAAGGAAACTGGCGTACATAGCGATCTTAGCTCTGTGAGCCGAGAAGCGTTGTTCCTCAATTTCCTTGATGTGTTTCGAAAATTTTCGGCAAATCTCACTTACAGGCACGTAACTAAGTCGTTCCGAACGAAGGAAAATTGCGTACATAGCGATCTTATCTCTGTGAGCCGAGAAGCGTTGTTCCTCAATTTCCTTGATGTGTTATGAAAATTTTCGGCAAACCTCACTTACAGGCACGTAACTAAGTCGTTCCGAATGAAGGAAATTGCGTACATCCATCTTAGCTTTGTGAGCCGAGAAGCGTTGTTCCTCAATTTCTTGATGTGTTATGAAAATTTTCGGCAAATCTCACTTACAGGCACGTAACTAAGTCGTTCCGAACGAAGGAAACTGGCGTACATAGCGATCTTAGCTCTGTGAGCCGAGAAGCGTTGTTCCTCAATTTCCTTGATGTGTTAGGAAAATTTTCGGCAAATCTCACTTACAGGCACTTAACTAAGTGTTCCGAACGAAGGAAACTGGCGTACATAGCGATCTTAGCTCTGTGAGCCGAGAATCGTTGTTCCTCAATTTCCTTGAAGTGTTATGAAAATTTTCGGCAAATCTCACTTACAGGCACTTAACTAAGTCGTTCCGAACGAAGGAAACTGGCTTACATAGCGATCTTAGCTCTGTGAGCCAAGAAGCGCTGTTCCTCAATTTCCCTGATGTATTTTGAAAATTTTAATCAAATCTCACTTACAAGCACGTAACTAAGTCTTTCCGAATGAAAGAAACTTGCGTACATAGCGATCTTAGCTCTGTGAGCCGAGAAGCGTTGTTTCTCAATTTCCTTGATGTGTTATGAAAATTTTCGGCAAATCTCACTTACAGGCACGTAACTAATTCGTTCGAACGTAGGAAACTTGCGTACAAAGCGATCTTAACTCTGTGAGCCGAGAAGCGTTGTTCTTCAATTCCTTGATGTGTTATGAAAATTTCGGCAAATCTCACTTACAGGCACGTAACTAAGTCGTTCCGAACGAAGGAAACTGCGTACATAGCGATCTTAGCTCTGTGAGCCGAGAAGCGTTGTTCCTCAATTTCCTTGATGTTTATGAAAATTTCGGCAAATCTCACTTACAGGCACGTAACTAAGTCGTTCCGAACGAAGGAAACTTGCGTACATAGCGATCATAGCTCTGTGAGCCGAGAAGCGTGTTCCTCAATTTCCTTGATGTTTTATGAAAATTTTCGGCAAATCTCACTTACAGGCACGTAACTAAGTCGTTCCGAACATAGGAAACTTGCGTACAAGCGATTTTATCTCTGTGAGCCGAGAAGCGTTGTTCCTCAATTTCCTTGTCGTGTTTGAAAATTTTAAGCAAATCTCACTTACAAGCACGTAACTAAGTCGTTCGATGAAGGAACTTGCGTAATCCATCTTAGCTTTTGAGCCGAGAAGCGTTGTTCCTCAATTTCCTTGATGTGTTATGAAAATTTTCGGCAAATCTCACTTACAGGCACGTAATTAAGTCCTTCCGAATGAAGGAAACTGCGTACACTCCCATCTTAGCTTTGTGAACCGAAAAGCGTTATTCCTCAATTTCCTTGATGTATTAGGAAAATTTTCGGCAAATCTCACTTACAGGCACGTAACTAAGTCGTTCCGAACGAAGGAAACTGGCTAAATAGCGATCTTAGCTCTGTGATCCGAGAAGCGTGGTTCCTCAATTTCCTTGATGTGTTATGAAAATTTTCGGCAAATCTCAATTACAGGCACGTAACTAAGTCGTTCCGAACGAAGGAAACTGGCTTAAATAGCGATCTTAGCTCTGTGAGACGAGAAGCGTGGTTCCTCAATTTCCTTGATGTGTTATGAAAATTTTCGGCAAATCTCACTTACAGGCACGTAACTAAGTCGTTCCGAACGAAGGAAACTGGCTACATAGCGATCTTAGCTCTGTGAGCCGAGAAGCGTTGTTCCTCAATTTCCTTGATGTGTTTAGAAAATTTTAAGCAAATCTCACTTACAAGCACGTAACTAAGTCTTTCCGAATGAAAGAAACTTGCGTACATAGCGATCTTAGCTCTGTGAGCCGAGAAGCGTGTTCCTCAATTTCCTGATGTTTTTGAAAATTTTAAGCAAATCTCACTTACAAGCACGTAACTAAGTCTTTCCGAACGAAGGAAACTGGCGTACATAGCGATCTTAGCTCTGTGAGCCGAGAAGCGTTGTTCCTCAATTTCCTTGATGTGTTATGAAAATTTTCGGCAAATCTCACTTACAGGCACGTAACTAAGTCGTTCCGAACGAAGGAAACTGGCGTACATAGCGATCTTAGCTCTGTGAGCCGAGAAGCGTGTTCCTCAATTTCCTTGTGTGTTTGAAAATTTTAAGCAAATCTCACTTACAAGCACGTAACTAAGTCGTTCCGAACGAAGGAAACTGCGTACATCCATCTTAGCTTGTGAGCCGAGAAGCGTTGTTCCTCAATTTCTTGATGTGTTATGAAAATTTTCGGCAAATCTCACTTACAGGCACGTAACTAAGTCGTTCCGAACGAAGGAAACTGCGTACATAGCGATCTTAGCTCTGTGAGCCGAGAAGCGTTGTTCCTCAATTTCCTTGATGTGTTTGAAAATTTTCGGCAAATCTCACTTACAGGCACGTAACTAAGTCGTTCCGAACGAAGGAAACTTGCGTACAAAGCGATCTTATCTCTGTGAGCCGAGAAGCGTTGTTCCTCAATTTCCTTGATGTGTTATGAAAATTTTCGGCAAATCTCACTTACAGGCACGTAACTAAGTCGTTCCGAACGAAGGAAACTGGCGTACATAGCGATCTTAGCTCTGTGAGCCGAGAAGCGTTGTTCCTCAATTTCCTTGATGTGTTAGGAAAATTTTCGGCAAATTTCACTTACAGGCACTTAACTAAGTAGTTCCGAACGAAGGAAACTGGCGTACATAGCGATCTTAGCTCTGTGAGCCGAGAAGCGTTGTTCCTCAATTTCCTTGATGTGTTATGAAAATTTTCGGCAAATCTCACTTACAGGCACTTAACTAAGTCGTTCCGAACGAAGGAAACTGGCTTACATAGCGATCTTAGCTCTGTGAGCCAAGAAGCGCTGTTCCTCAATTTCCCTGATGTATTTTGAAAATTTTAATCAAATCTCACTTACAAGCACGTAACTAAGTCTTTCCGAATGAAAGAAACTTGCGTACATAGCGATCTTAGCTCTGTGAGCCGAGAAGCGTTGTTCCTCAATTTCCTTGATGTTTATGAAAATTTTCGGCAAATCTCACTTACAGGCACGTAACTAATTCGTTTCGAACGAAGGAAACTTGCGTACAAGCGATCTTACTCTGTGAGCCGAGAAGCGTTGTTCTCAATTCCTTGATGTGTTATGAAAATTTCGGCAAATCTCACTTACAGGCACGTAACTAAGTCGTTCCGAACGAAGGAAACTGCGTACATAGCGATCTTAGCTCTGTGAGCCGAGAAGCGTTGTTCCTCAATTTCCTTGATGTTTATGAAAATTTCGGCAAATCTCACTTACAGGCACGTAACTAAGTCGTTCCGAACGAAGGAAACTTGCGTACATAGCGATCATAGCTCTGTGAGCCGAGAAGCGCTGTTCCTCAATTTCCTTGATGTTTTATGAAAATTTTCGGCAAATCTCACTTACAGGCACGTAACTAAGTCGTTCCGAACAAGGAAACTTGCGTACAAGCGATCTTAGCTCTGTGAGCCGAGAAGCGTTGTTCCTCAATTTCCTTGTGTGTTTGAAAATTTTGGCAAATCTCACTTACAAGCACGTAATTAAGTCCTTCCGAATGAAGGAAACCTGCGTACACTCCATCTTAGCTTTGTGAACGAAAGCGTTATTCCTCAATTTCCTTGATGTATTAGGAAAATTTTCGGCAAATCTCACTTACAGGCACGTAACTAAGTCGTTCCGAACGAAGGAAACTGGCTTAAATAGCGATCTTAGCTCTGTGATCCGAGAAGCGTGGTTCCTCAATTTCCTTGATGTGTTATGAAAATTTTCGGCAAATCTCACTTACAGGCACGTAACTAAGTCGTTCCGAACGAAGGAAACTGGCATACATAGCGATCTTAGCTCTGTGAGCCGAGAAGCGTTGTTCTTCAAGTTCCTCGATGTGTTTAGAAAATTTTAAGCGAATCTCACTTGCAAGCACGTAACTAAGTCTTTCTGAATGAAAGAAACTTTCGTACATAGCGATCTTAGCTCTGTGAGCCGAGAGCGTTGTTCCTCAATTTCTTGATGTGTTAGAAAATTTTAGCAAATCTCACTTACAGCACGTACTAAGTCTTCCGAATGAAGAAACTTGCGTACATAGCGATCTTAGCTCTGTGAGCCGAGAAGCGTGTTCCTCAATTTCCTGATGTATTTGAAAATTTTAAGCAAATCTCACTTACAAGCACGTAACTAAGTCTTTCCGAATGAAAGAAACTTGCGTACAAGCGATCTTAGCTCTGTGAGCCGAGAAGCGTTGTTCTTCAATTCCTTGATGTGTTATGAAAATTTTCGCAATCTCATTACAGGCACGTAATAAGTCGTTCCGAACAAAGAAACTTGCGTACATAGCGATCTTAGCTCTGTGAGCCGAGAAGCGCTGTTCCTCAATTTCCCTGATGTATTTTGAAAATTTTAAGCAAATCTCACTTGCAAGCACGTAACTAAGTCGTTCCGAACGAAGGAATCTGACGTACATAGCGATCTTCTTTCTGTGAGCCGAGAAGCGTTGTTCCTCAATTTCCTTGATGTGTTATGAAAATTTTCTGCAAATCTCACTTACAGGCACGTAACTAAGTCGTTCCGAACGAAGGAAACTTAGGTACAAAGCGATCTTAGCTCTGTGAGCCGGGAAGCGTTGTTCCTCAATTTCCGTGATGTGTTTCAAATATTTTCGACAAATCTCACTTGCAGGCATGTAACTAAGTCGTTCCGAACGAAGGAAACTTGCGTACATGGCGATCTTAGCTCTGTGAGCCGAGAAGCGTTGTTCCTCAATTTCCTTGATGTGTTATGAACATTTTCGGCAAATCTCACTTACAGGCACGTAACTAAGTCGTTCCGAACGAAGGAAACTTGCGTACATAGCGATCTTATCTCTGTGAGCCGAGAAGAGTTGTTCCTCAATTTCCTTGATGTGTTTTGAAAATTTTCGGCAAATCTCACTTACAGGCACGTAACTAAGTCGTTCCGAACAAAGGAAACTGGCGTACATAGTGTTATGCCTCCGGAGAGGCACGGTAGTTAGGATCGTTTGCCGGATGGAATTTGGAAATTCGGGCGCCGCCCGAGTAACTCACGGGTTTATTATAAATAGAAATGACACCGTTGTATTTGGAATAAATATATATATATATCTATTTTATTTGTATCTCGGCTTAATTACAAAGTCCCCGCACGTCACTTGCGTCGAGTATCGCGATATCGGATATCTTGGCGTGCGCGTGTCTGGAGTCGAGTTTCGGTCGCGAGACTCACTTCTCGATCTTTCGTATTTCTTCCTGCCGACTGCGTGGCGTTTAATGTAATAGTTTTCCGTAAAGCGTTATTGACTGCCCGCGTAATATTAATTGATGATCAAGACTGCTCGCCGATCGTTAGCGATGGGTCTTTTTATTATCTCCCCTTGGTTTCCCAGGAGGGGATCGGTTAGCGACAAGACCATGTGTCGTGTCGCTCGATTTTTGCGGCAAGATCCGGATGCAAGCTAAGGAGTTCCAAGGGACTTCTTTGCTTGCATTTTCGCAATGCATTAATTTCGCTTGCCTTGATTTCCGCGTTTTCGTAATGAGTGATTGCGCGGTCGCTCGGGCTTCACGCGTGGCTCGCGTTGTCAGCGCTTCGCTCGGTCAACGTTCGTAACGTGATCTGTATTCGCGTTACACGTTGAGCAATGTCTTATCGTATAAAATAATATCTCTAAAATACTATATATCTATTAATTCGTGTATAGCCTTTTCGGGCTATAACATCCCTCCACCGTAAAAAAAAGAAAAACGGAGGTGTAAAAGTGACGTTTTTCGCAAAACAAACAAAATTATTTTTTCTTATTCTAATGTACAACATTTTTCCCGTATACAATATGAGGTATAATCGTTTCTTATTATTCCTATACTTATCTAAAATCGTGTACTTAAACTACGTTTTAATATGGGTTTTGGGAATCCGTAGGATATACGTGGTTCGTCTTCTTCGTATATCCTGACTGACGGTCGTTTCGTATGTTTCTTTTTATTTTTTTTTTTTAATTCTGTTAATTCTAAATGCTGTACGATGTTTTGTTGTTTCGTGTCTAGTACGTCTGTATTGTTCCGTATAAATGTAATATTAATTTCCGGTAAATACGTTTCTAGTTCGTTGCCTTGTATGACTTCCTTTGGTTGGATCGTCATTTCCATTGTTATTAATTTACATTTATTTTAAAGTGTGATTTGATTTCGGGTAAGTAAGTTTCTATATCTGTCTCGTAGACAGTTTCTTTCGTTTGTATTGTCATGTCTGAGGTTGTTAATTTACAGTTTCCTCGTATTGCAATTTTGCCCGTGTTTTTTATTATTTTTCTATGTACGTTTTGTCCGTCGCACTTTGGAGCGGATGCGATTTCTCGGTCGTTCAAACAATGAATAGGTTAAGTTTTTTATTTTAATTTTCTATAAATGGTTTTAATTTGTTTATGTGCATGCGAACTGCTTTCCTCCCCTTTTTTATCGTGTAGTTTACGTCTGAATTTTTTTCAATTATTACGTATGGTCCGGTCCATAGGGGTTCAAGTTTCTTAGATCGTCCGCGTCGGAGGGTCTCGTCATGTACTAATACCTTGTCGCCGACTTTAAATTTTATTTCTTTAATACTTTTGTCGTACTGTTTTTTGGCTTTAAATTTTTCTTCTTTGATATGCTCTTTTGCGAGCTGATTCGTTGCCCTTAGCCTTTCTTTCAATTCTTGCGCGTAATCGTCGTAATTATATGTCGGTTTAGGCGGTCTCGTCAGTGACGTAGGTAAGTCCGCTTGGTGCCCGTAGACTAATTCGAAGGGTGTATACCCCGTAGCTGTGTGTGGCGTCGTGTTGTATGTGAACATTGCGAACGGTATCCATTCGTCCCAGTCTGTCTGGTCTTCGTTTATGTAGTGCCTTAAATATTCCGCTAATGTTCGATGCGATCGTTCTAACGCGCCATTACTTTCCGGATGATAGGCAGTTGTTTGTATTTTATTTATTTTTAATAATTTACATGTATTTTTAATATTTCGCTGAGGAAATTTGTGCCTTGATCCGTTAAAATTTTTTCCGGTATTCCGTGTTCAAGTACAATTTTTGTAACGAATTCTTTACTGACCGTGTTCGCTTCTTGGTTTGGAATCGGTATCGCTTTGCTAAATTTCGTTAAATTGTCTTGGAATGTTAAGAGATATTTATTTCCGTTTGTTGTAACTGTTAGCGGTCCTACAATATCTAACGCGCATTTTTCGAAAGGTTTAGTAGGCGTATCCGTGATTATTAACGGTATTTTATTTTTTCGCGATAGTTTATTTTTTTGGCACAATTCGCATTTTGCAATGTATTTTTCTACATCTTTTGTTATTCCTGGCCAATTGTAATTTAGGCGGATTCTTTTTATCGTTCGTTCAACTCCTTGATGTCCTCCTGTGGGTGCATCATGATATTCATATAATATCTGTTTCTTGTCTTCCTCCGTGTATATTTTTTCTTCGTCGGAGTTTGTTTCTTCTTCTATTGCGAGGATCTCTCGTTCTTCCTCTTCTGTTTCATGCGCTTCTCTTGTTACATTACGGCTCAGTGCATCGGCGTTCGCGTTCGCTCGTCCGGCTTTATGGATGATTTCATAATCATATTCTTCGAGTTTTAATCTCCATCGGATCAATCTCGATCCGGGATCGTTCACATTAAATAACCAGATTAATGGTTTGTGATCGGTTACGATTTTAAATTTCGTACCGTATACGTATGGCCTAAAATGTTTTACAGCCCATACAATCGCTAATAATTCTTTCTCGGTTGTATTGTAATTCTGCTCCGCCCGCGATAAAACTCTGCTGGCGTAAGCAATTGGCCGGTCGTTACCTACTTTTCCTTGTGACAATACTGCTCCGATTGCATAGTCGGAGGCATCGGTGGTCACTATAAACTCTTGAGTAAAGTCTGGATATTTTAGCACTGGCGTCGTCATTAATTTTTCTTTTAATATTTCAAAAGCATTTTGCTGTTCCATTGTCCACTCGAATTTTTCTGTTTTCTTCGTTAATTTAGTCAGTGGCTTGGCTATTCTTGAGAAGTCTTCTATGAATTTTCTGTAATATCCGGCTAGTCCTATGAAAGATTGTATATCCTTCACTTTCTTTGGCGTCGGAAATTCTTTTATTGCTGTTAATTTTGACGGATCCGGAGATATTCCATCCTCCGAAATAATGTGACCTAGATAAATCACTTCCTTGCGTAAAAATTCGCATTTATCCGGTTGCAATTTTAAATTATTTTCTCGAAGTCTCTGTAGTACTTCCTTGAGTCGTTTGTTGTGGTCTTCTAGGCTTGATCCATATATAACGATATCATCCAGATAAACTAAACATTTTAGTCCTTGCATTCCAGTCAGAACTGAATTCATCAATCGCTGGAATGTTGCTGGCGCATTCTTTAGTCCAAACGGCATTCTATTAAACTCGTAATGTCCGTAGGGCGTTGAAAATGCTGTTTTATTTTTATCTCGTTCGGTCATCGATATCTGGTGATATCCTGATGCCAAATCTAATGTAGTAAAATATTTGGCGTTTCCTAACTGATCCAATATATCGGTGATGTTGGGCAGTGGAGATGAGTCGCCTATCGTCAGATCATTTAGCTTCCGAAAATCGACTACTATTCGGAGCTTTGGCTTTCCAGATGCATCGGCTTTTTTCGGTACCACTAATAGGGGTGCGTTCCATTGACTCGCGCTTGTTCGGATTATGCCGTTTTTTAACATTTCTTGCACTTGTTTATTTACTTCCGTCTTGTGCTTATCGGGAAGACGATACGGTCTCGTGTTCGCCGGCGAGGTATCAGCGCGCGTGTTTATCTCGTGCTCTACCGTCGCGGTGCACGTCAGTGGTTCTCCGTCCAACTGAAAGGTATCGCAATATTCTTCGCATATCCGTAGGAGTGCCTGTTTTTCTTCCGTATTTAAATGTTGCGTGCGTAGTAGTTGTCAGATTTGTCTCGACCTAGTAGGCTTAAAATTTTTTCTTGCTTGTATCGTGTGTATTTTGGATTCGATTTCGCGTTCTATGTTTTCGAGGGTGACGTTCGGCGTCTGTATCTCGACTTCCGTATCGGTTGTATTTATGATACTAACGGGACACGTATAATCCTTCGGTTCTACTAAGCAGTTTCCAAGGTAGATTCCTGGAGCTGTTTCCTCTGCTCGTACTATTCCTATCCGATTTTGCTTCGTCATCGCTTTTACGATGGTTTCGCTGCGCGGTTTTAGGATTGTTTTGTTAAACGTATGGAATCTTAGCACGGCTTCTCCTATTTTTAATTGATTTTGATTATAATCACAGGATACAGAATGTTGTCGAAGGAAATCAATTCCTATTATTCCTTCATATTCTATTGGAATGTCGTCTCTTACAACGTAAAATGCATGTTTTACCTTGTGATTTTCTATTTTAATCGTGGCGTACATTTTTCCTATGGTGTGTACTTTATGCCCGGTTATGCCTGTGAGCGCGATTTTACCTTCATGTATTAGTGTGTCATCCTTTAAATGTTTCAATTTTATTAATGAGATGGTCGACCCTGAGTCGTACAACATCTGTATTTTTCCGTCTTTTGCTTGTCGCATTGGTAATGTTATTAGCAATAAATCCGTTTTTTTCTGTGCGCGTGGCATATCTTTAATATGTGTAACGCGATACTCAGATGCAGGTCGCGGTTGTTTCTTTCTCGCTTCATCCTGCTCGTCTTCGCTGCTGCTACTTGCGCTATCGGCGTTCCTTTTCTGTCGTCGCGATTTCTTTCGGTCGCGTATATTTTCTTCGCGCGTTTTTTGCTGATTTCCGATTTTTAGTTTATCTGTACTATGTTTCGGTTTTCCGTTTAGGCTCCAGCATTCGTCGCGGCTGTGTCCTGTTCTCTTGCAATGCGAGCAGTATTTACTTATTGCGTTTATTCGCGAGGGTTTTTCCGGTTTCGGGAGCGCATATCGGCTACTTCGACAATCGCGTCCGTAATGTCCGTTTTTTCCGCATTTAAAGTATTGCGGTGTCGGATTTCGACTATTTCGCGAGTAACTTGATTCGGTTTTATTTTTATTAACAAAACTACTTGTTCTCGCTGTTCCCGGTCTGAGTTTTTCTTCGGCGCTCGCGCCCGTTATCGCTTCTTGGAGCGTCGTATATCGCTGCGCACGTACGAGCACTTGTAATTCGTCGTGTAGCCCGATCTGGTAATTTATTAATGCCTGCGCTTGGATTGTTTGTTGAATCGTGCGTTTTGATAATGCGGATTGCTCTTTTCCTTCGATCATCGAGTCGTATAATTTCATTGCTAGTAAATCAACGCGTTGTCCGAAAGCTTGCGCAGTTTCATTCGGCTTTTGTTTTAGCGAGTTGAATTCGATCTGTAAATGTGTCGTGCTTTGTTTCGACTGGTAACAAGTCTCGAGTTGCTGCTTTAATTCGTCGAACGTTTGTATATCTCGCGTCTCAAAGTCCTGCATCGCTTTCCCTTTTAATTTTGTAAATAAGATGGCTTGAATTAACGATTCTTCGTCTGCTGGGTTTATGTTCTGAACAGTGTATTTGCACGCGTTTAAAAATTCCTGCAATTTATGTCGCGAGGTTCCGTCGAACTCGGGGATCATTATTCTCGCTTCCTTTAACGATAGATAATTCGGGGCGACGCTTCGTCGATTTCTGATATCGCGTCTCGTTCGCCCATATGTTGGTTCAAACGCATCGTTATCGTTTTCCCTGCTAGTGTCTGTATGACGGGGTAATTGCGCGTTCGCGCTCTTTAGTCGCGTTACTCGTATATTTAACGAATGGATGTCCGCGCGTATTTCATTCAAAATGTGGATTATCTGTGTATAATCTCCTCTTTCCTCGCGGTTGATCTCGGGAGGCGGCGTGCGGTCGGCCTCCGCTATATTTCGGTCCATTTGGCGGATGGATTGCCGCATGTTTTCTATTTCCTCGTCTACCGCGCCTCGCGGCAGATTTGCGGGAGTACGTTCGTGCGGATTTCGCGATTCGGCCATATTATTTTCCTGTTGGCTATAAATCTCTTCCGGATCGAACAGATCGCTCTCGTAGGAAGTTAATGAAAATTCGCGCCGTAAAGATACTCTACTTGGAGTTCTGCTAATGTACGGTCGCGTACGTCTAGTCTCGCGTTGAGCGTTATCAGTGGGGTCAGTCGTATTACGCGGGAGTAGGCTTTCGTCCAAATTGTTAAATGGAAATTCGCGTTCTGTGACGACGTTTTCCGGTAACTCGGGCTCGCTTTCGCTCGAGTATTGCGTTTCTAAGTTTTTTCGCACGTTATAAAGATTTTCTCGCGGTGTTAAGCTTAAGTTAATCGCTCGTCGGGCTGGTTCGCTCAGTAACCACGATCGGTTCGCTATCGGTTTCGGTATATTCGAACCTTCCGACATTCACGCAGTTATAATTATTAAATTTTTTCGGACTTACAATATTATGACGGCTCGCATGATCGCTCGCTATGTCAGTAGGTTGCTGACGCTGCAGTCCTTCGCTCGGCGGCTGATACGGCTGACGATGCTCGTCGTACGGCGGTCGTTGTCCGGCGTCGGTGCGTTGTCCGTAGAGTTATCGTAGGTCGCGATGCTTGGCGGCTCACGTTTCTGCTACAGCTGTTGTGGCGATGCTCGTTCTGTTGTCCTTGCGTTGTCTTCCGTCGATTATGGTTTCCGTCAGCTTACGTTTTACGTGTGCTGGCGTGCCTGTCCTGTTTACACCCTGGGTGCTTTGCAGGTCTTGGGGAAGGCTTGGCTGCTGCTTCCGTCCGTCAACTTCAATTGAATTGATTGCTGGCGTGCCCGCTTCTTTTAACACAACCGTGTCTTTTGCAGGTCTTGAGTGAGCTCTGGCGATGCCCCGGCAGATCCCACCGCTGCCACCAAATTATGTTATGCCTCCGGAGAGGCACGGTAGTTAGGATCGTTTGCCGGATGGAATTTGGAAATTCGGGCGCCGCCCGAGTAACTCACGGGTTTATTATAAATAGAAATGACACCGTTGTATTTGGAATAAATATATATATATATCTATTTTATTTGTATCTCGGCTTAATTACAAAGTCCCCGCACGTCACTTGCGTCGAGTATCGCGATATCGGATATCTTGGCGTGCGCGTGTCTGGAGTCGAGTTTCGGTCGCGAGACTCACTTCTCGATCTTTCGTATTTCTTCCTGCCGACTGCGTGGCGTTTAATGTAATAGTTTTCCGTAAAGCGTTATTGACTGCCCGCGTAATATTAATTGATGATCAAGACTGCCGCCGATCGTTAGCGATGGGTCTTTTTATTATCTCCCCTTGGTTTCCCAGGAGGGGATCGGTTAGCGACAAGACCATGTGTCGTGTCGCTCGATTTTTGCGGCAAGATCCGGATGCAAGCTAAGGAGTTCCAAGGGACTTCTTTGCTTGCATTTTCGCAATGCATTAATTTCGCTTGCCTTGATTTCCGCGTTTTCGTAATGAGTGATTGCGCGGTCGCTCGGGCTTCACGCGTGGCTCGCGTTGTCAGCGCTTCGCTCGGTCAACGTTCGTAACGTGATCTGTATTCGCGTTACACGTTGAGCAATGTCTTATCGTATAAAATAATATCTCTAAAATACTATATATCTATTAATTCGTGTATAGCCTTTTCGGGCTATAACAATAGCGATCTATAGACTAACTTAGCCATCGATCTAGCTCTGTGAGCCGAGAAGCGTTGTTCCTCAATTTCCTTGATGTGTTATGAAAATTTTGGCAAATCTCACTACAGGCACGTAACTAAGTCGTTCCGAAGAAGGAAACTTGCGTACATAGCATCTTACTCTGTGAGCCGAGAAGCGTTGTTCCTCAATTTCCTTGATGTGTTATGAAAATTTTCGGCAAATCTCACTTAAGGCACGTAACTAAGTCGTTCCGAACGAAGGAAACTTGCGTACATACGATCTTACTCTGTGAGCCGAGAAGCGTTGTTCCTCAATTTCCTTGATGTGTTATGAAAATTTTCGCAATCTCACTTACAGCACGTAACTAAGTCGTTCCGAAGAAGAAACTTGCGTACATAGCGATCTTATCTCTGTGAGCCGAGAAGCGTTGTTCCTCAATTTCCTTGATGTGTTTGAAAATTTTCGGCAAATCTCACTTACAGCACGTAACTAAGTCGTTCCGAATGAAGGAAACTTGCGTACATTCATCTTAGCTTGTGACCGAGAAGCGTTGTTCCTCAATTTCCTTGATGTGTTATGAAAATTTCGGCAAATCTCACTTACAGGCACGTAACTAAGTCGTTCCGAACGAAGGAAACTTGCGTACAAGCGATCTTATCTCTGTGAGCCGAGAAGCGTTGTTCCTCAATTTCCTTGATGTGTTATGAAAATTTTCGGCAAATCTCACTTACAGGCACGTAACTAAGTCGTTCCGAACGAAGGAAACTTGCGTACAAAGCGATCTTAGCTCTGTGAGCCGAGAAGCGTTGTTCCTCAATTTCCTTGATGTGTTTGAAAATTTTCGGCAAATCTCACTTACAGGCACGTAACTAAGTCGTTCCGAAGAAGGAAACTTGCGTACATAGCGATCTTAGCTTGTGAGCCGAGAAGCGTTGTTCCTCAATTTCCTTGATGTGTTATGAAAATTTTCGCAATCTCACTTACAGGCACGTAACTAAGTCGTTCCGAACGAAGGAAACTTGCGTACATAGCGATCTTAGCTCTGTGAGCCGAGAAGCGTTGTTCCTCAATTTCCTTGATGTGTTATGAAAATTTTGGCAAATCTCACTTACAGCACGTAACTAAGTCGTTCCGAAGAAGGAAACTTGCGTACTAGCGATCTTAGCTCTGTGAGCCGAGAAGCGTTGTTCCTCAATTTCCTTGATGTGTTATGAAAATTTTCGGCAAATCTCACTTACAGGCACGTAACTAAGTCGTTCCGAACGAAGGAAACTTGCGTACATAGCGATCTTAGCTCTGTGAGCCGAGAAGCGTTGTTCCTCAATTTCCTTGATGTGTTATGAAAATTTTCGGCAAATCTCACTTACAGGCACGTAACTAAGTCGTTCCGAACGAAGGAAACTTGCGTACATAGCGATCTTAGCTCTGTGAGCCGAGAAGCGTTGTTCCTCAATTTCCTTGATGTGTTTTGAAAATTTTGCAATCTCACTTACAGCACGTAACTAAGTCGTTCCGAAGAAGGAAACTTGCGTACATAGCGATCTTATCTTGTGAGCCGAGAAGCGTTTTCCTCAATTTCCTTGATGGTTATGAAAATTTTCGGCAAATCTCACTTACAGCACGTAACTAAGTCGTTCCGAAGAAGGAAACTTGCGTACATAGCGATCTTAGCTCTGTGAGCCGAGAAGCGTTGTTCCTCAATTTCCTTGATGTGTTATGAAAATTTTCGGCAAATCTCACTTACAGGCACGTAACTAAGTCGTTCCGAAGAAGAAACTTGCGTACATAGCGATCTTAGCTCTGTGAGCCGAGAAGCGTTGTTCCTCAATTTCCTTGATGTGTTATGAAAATTTTCGGCAAATCTCACTTACAGGCACGTAACTAAGTCGTTCCGAACGAAGGAAACTTGCGTACAAGCGATCTTAGCTCTGTGAGCCGAGAAGCGTTGTTCCTCAATTTCCTTGATGTGTTATGAAAATTTTCGGCAAATCTCACTTACAGCACGTAACTAAGTCGTTCCGAACGAAGGAAACTTGCGTACATAGCGATCTTAGCTCTGTGAGCCGAGAAGCGTTGTTCCTCAATTTCCTTGATGTGTTATGAAAATTTTCGGCAAATCTCACTTACAGGCACGTAACTAAGTCGTTCCGAACGAAGGAAACTTGCGTACATAGCGATCTTAGCTCTGTGGCCGAGAAGCGTTGTTCCTCAATTTCCTTGATGTGTTATGAAAATTTTCGGCAAATCTCACTTACAGGCACGTAACTAAGTCGTTCCGAACGAAGAAACTTGCGTACATAGCGATCTTAGCTCTGTGAGCCGAGAAGCGTTGTTCCTCAATTTCCTTGATGTGTTATGAAAATTTTCGGCAAATCTCACTTACAGGCACGTAACTAAGTCGTTCCGAACGAAGGAAACTTGCGTACATAGCGATCTTAGCTCTGTGAGCCGAGAAGCGTTGTTCCTCAATTTCCTTGATGTGTTATGAAAATTTTCGGCAAATCTCACTTACAGGCACGTAACTAAGTCGTTCCGAACGAAGGAAACTTGCGTACATAGCGATCTTAGCTCTGTGAGCCGAGAAGCGTTGTTCCTCAATTTCCTTGATGTGTTATGAAAATTTTCGGCAAATCTCACTTACAGGCACGTAACTAAGTCGTTCCGAACGAAGGAAACTTGCGTACATAGCGATCTTAGCTCTGTGAGCCGAGAAGCGTTGTTCCTCAATTTCCTTGATGTGTTATGAAAATTTTCGGCAAATCTCACTTACAGGCACGTAACTAAGTCGTTCCGAACGAAGGAAACTTGCGTACATAGCGATCTTAGCTCTGTGGCCGAGAAGCGTTGTTCCTCAATTTCCTTGATGTGTTATGAAAATTTTCGGCAAATCTCACTTACAGGCACGTAACTAAGTCGTTCCGAACGAAGGAAACTTGCGTACATAGCGATCTTAGCTCTGTGAGCCGAGAAGCGTTGTTCCTCAATTTCCTTGATGTGTTATGAAAATTTTCGGCAAATCTCACTTACAGGCACGTAACTAAGTCGTTCCGAACGAAGGAAACTTGCGTACATAGCGATCTTATCTCTGTGAGCCGAGAAGCGTTGTTCCTCAATTTCCTTGATGTGTTATGAAAATTTTCGGCAAATCTCACTTACAGGCACGTAACTAAGTCGTTCCGAACGAAGGAAACTTGCGTACATCCATCTTAGCTTTGTGAGCCGAGAAGCGTTGTTCCTCAATTTCCTTGATGTGTTATGAAAATTTTCGGCAAATCTCACTTACAGGCACGTAACTAAGTCGTTCCGAACGAAGGAAACTTGCGTACATAGCGATCTTAGCTCTGTGGCCGAGAAGCGTTGTTCCTCAATTTCCTTGATGTGTTATGAAAATTTTCGGCAAATCTCACTTACAGGCACGTAACTAAGTCGTTCCGAACGAAGGAAACTTGCGTACATAGCGATCTTAGCTCTGTGGCCGAGAAGCGTTGTTCCTCAATTTCCTTGATGTGTTATGAAAATTTTCGGCAAATCTCACTTACAGGCACGTAACTAAGTCGTTCCGAACGAAGGAAACTTGCGTACATAGCGATCTTAGCTCTGTGAGCCGAGAAGCGTTGTTCCTCAATTTCCTTGATGTGTTATGAAAATTTTCGGCAAATCTCACTTACAGGCACGTAACTAAGTCGTTCCGAACGAAGGAAACTTGCGTACATAGCGATCTTAGCTCTGTGAGCCGAGAAGCGTTGTTCCTCAATTTCTTGATGTGTTATGAAAATTTTCGGCAAATCTCACTTACAGGCACGTAACTAAGTCGTTCCGAACGAAGGAAACTTGCGTACATAGCGATCTTAGCTCTGTGGCCGAGAAGCGTTGTTCCTCAATTTCCTTGATGTGTTATGAAAATTTTCGGCAAATCTCACTTACAGGCACGTAACTAAGTCGTTCCGAACGAAGGAAACTTGCGTACATAGCGATCTTAGCTCTGTGAGCCGAGAAGCGTTGTTCCTCAATTTCCTTGATGTGTTATGAAAATTTTCGGCAAATCTCACTTACAGGCACGTAACTAAGTCGTTCCGAACGAAGGAAACTTGCGTACATAGCGATCTTAGCTCTGTGAGCCGAGAAGCGTTGTTCCTCAATTTCCTTGATGTGTTATGAAAATTTTCGGCAAATCTCACTTACAGGCACGTAACTAAGTCGTTCCGAACGAAGGAAACTTGCGTACATAGCGATCTTAGCTCTGTGGCCGAGAAGCGTTGTTCCTCAATTTCCTTGATGTGTTATGAAAATTTTCGGCAAATCTCACTTACAGGCACGTAACTAAGTCGTTCCGAACGAAGGAAACTTGCGTACATAGCGATCTTAGCTCTGTGAGCCGAGAAGCGTTGTTCCTCAATTTCCTTGATGTGTTATGAAAATTTTCGGCAAATCTCACTTACAGGCACGTAACTAAGTCGTTCCGAACGAAGGAAACTTGCGTACATAGCGATCTTACTCTGTGAGCCGAGAAGCGTTGTTCCTCAATTTCCTTGATGTGTTATGAAAATTTTCGGCAAATCTCACTTACAGGCACGTAACTAAGTCGTTCCGAACGAAGGAAACTTGCGTACATAGCGATCTTAGCTCTGTGAGCCGAGAAGCGTTGTTCCTCAATTTCCTTGATGTGTTATGAAAATTTTCGGCAAATCTCACTTACAGGCACGTAACTAAGTCGTTCCGAACGAAGGAAACTTGCGTACATAGCGATCTTAGCTCTGTGAGCCGAGAAGCGTTGTTCCTCAATTTCCTTGATGTGTTATGAAAATTTCGGCAAATCTCACTTACAGGCACGTAACTAAGTCGTTCCGAACGAAGGAAACTTGCGTACATAGCGATCTTAGCTCTGTGGCCGAGAAGCGTTGTTCCTCAATTTCCTTGATGTGTTATGAAAATTTTCGGCAAATCTCACTTACAGGCACGTAACTAAGTCGTTCCGAACGAAGGAAACTTGCGTACATAGCGATCTTAGCTCTGTGAGCCGAGAAGCGTTGTTCCTCAATTTCCTTGATGTGTTATGAAAATTTTCGGCAAATCTCACTTACAGGCACGTAACTAAGTCGTTCCGAACGAAGGAAACTTGCGTACATAGCGATCTTAGCTCTGTGGCCGAGAAGCGTTGTTCCTCAATTTCCTTGATGTGTTATGAAAATTTTCGGCAAATCTCACTTACAGGCACGTAACTAAGTCGTTCCGAACGAAGGAAACTTGCGTACATAGCGATCTTAGCTCTGTGAGCCGAGAAGCGTTGTTCCTCAATTTCCTTGATGTGTTATGAAAATTTTCGGCAAATCTCACTTACAGGCACGTAACTAAGTCGTTCCGAACGAAGGAAACTTGCGTACATAGCGATCTTAGCTCTGTGGCCGAGAAGCGTTGTTCCTCAATTTCCTTGATGTGTTATGAAAATTTTCGGCAAATCTCACTTACAGGCACGTAACTAAGTCGTTCCGAACGAAGGAAACTTGCGTACATAGCGATCTTAGCTCTGTGGCCGAGAAGCGTTGTTCCTCAATTTCCTTGATGTGTTATGAAAATTTTCGGCAAATCTCACTTACAGGCACGTAACTAAGTCGTTCCGAACGAAGGAAACTTGCGTACATAGCGATCTTAGCTCTGTGAGCCGAGAAGCGTTGTTCCTCAATTTCCTTGATGTGTTATGAAAATTTTCGGCAAATCTCACTTACAGGCACGTAACTAAGTCGTTCCGAACGAAGGAAACTTGCGTACATAGCGATCTTAGCTCTGTGAGCCGAGAAGCGTTGTTCCTCAATTTCCTTGATGTGTTATGAAAATTTCGGCAAATCTCACTTACAGGCACGTAACTAAGTCGTTCCGAACGAAGGAAACTTGCGTACATAGCGATCTTAGCTCTGTGGCCGAGAAGCGTTGTTCCTCAATTTCCTTGATGTGTTATGAAAATTTCGGCAAATCTCACTTACAGGCACGTAACTAAGTCGTTCCGAACGAAGGAAACTTGCGTACATAGCGATCTTAGCTCTGTGGCCGAGAAGCGTTGTTCCTCAATTTCCTTGATGTGTTATGAAAATTTTCGGCAAATCTCACTTACAGGCACGTAACTAAGTCGTTCCGAACGAAGGAAACTTGCGTACATAGCGATCTTAGCTCTGTGGCCGAGAAGCGTTGTTCCTCAATTTCCTTGATGTGTTATGAAAATTTTCGGCAAATCTCACTTACAGGCACGTAACTAAGTCGTTCCGAACGAAGGAAACTTGCGTACATAGCGATCTTAGCTCTGTGTGCCGAGAAGCGTTGTTCCTCAATTTCCTTGATGTGTTATGAAAATTTTCGGCAAATCTCACTTACAGGCACGTAACTAAGTCGTTCCGAACGAAGGAAACTTGCGTACATAGCGATCTTAGCTCTGTGAGCCGAGAAGCGTTGTTCCTCAATTTCCTTGATGTGTTATGAAAATTTTCGGCAAATCTCACTTACAGGCACGTAACTAAGTCGTTCCGAACGAAGGAAACTTGCGTACATAGCGATCTTAGCTCTGTGAGCCGAGAAGCGTTGTTCCTCAATTTCCTTGATGTGTTATGAAAATTTTCGGCAAATCTCACTTACAGGCACGTAACTAAGTCGTTCCGAACGAAGGAAACTTGCGTACATAGCGATCTTAGCTCTGTGAGCCGAGAAGCGTTGTTCCTCAATTTCCTTGATGTGTTATGAAAATTTTCGGCAAATCTCACTTACAGGCACGTAACTAAGTCGTTCCGAACGAAGGAAACTTGCGTACATAGCGATCTTAGCTCTGTGAGCCGAGAAGCGTTGTTCCTCAATTTCCTTGATGTGTTATGAAAATTTTCGGCAAATCTCACTTACAGGCACGTAACTAAGTCGTTCCGAACGAAGGAAACTTGCGTACATAGCGATCTTAGCTCTGTGTGCCGAGAAGCGTTGTTCCTCAATTTCCTTGATGTGTTATGAAAATTTCGGCAAATCTCACTTACAGGCACGTAACTAAGTCGTTCCGAACGAAGGAAACTTGCGTACATAGCGATCTTAGCTCTGTGAGCCGAGAAGCGTTGTTCCTCAATTTCCTTGATGTGTTATGAAAATTTTCGGCAAATCTCACTTACAGGCACGTAACTAAGTCGTTCCGAACGAAGGAAACTTGCGTACATAGCGATCTTAGCTCTGTGAGCCGAGAAGCGTTGTTCCTCAATTTCCTTGATGTGTTATGAAAATTTTCGGCAAATCTCACTTACAGGCACGTAACTAAGTCGTTCCGAACGAAGGAAACTTGCGTACATAGCGATCTTAGCTCTGTGAGCCGAGAAGCGTTGTTCCTCAATTTCCTTGATGTGTTATGAAAATTTTCGGCAAATCTCACTTACAGGCACGTAACTAAGTCGTTCCGAACGAAGGAAACTTGCGTACATAGCGATCTTAGCTCTGTGAGCCGAGAAGCGTTGTTCCTCAATTTCCTTGATGTGTTATGAAAATTTTCGGCAAATCTCACTTACAGGCACGTAACTAAGTCGTTCCGAACGAAGGAAACTTGCGTACATAGCGATCTTAGCTCTGTGAGCCGAGAAGCGTTGTTCCTCAATTTCCTTGATGTGTTATGAAAATTTTCGGCAAATCTCACTTACAGGCACGTAACTAAGTCGTTCCGAACGAAGGAAACTTGCGTACATAGCGATCTTAGCTCTGTGAGCCGAGAAGCGTTGTTCCTCAATTTCCTTGATGTGTTATGAAAATTTTCGGCAAATCTCACTTACAGGCACGTAACTAAGTCGTTCCGAACGAAGGAAACTTGCGTACATAGCGATCTTAGCTCTGTGAGCCGAGAAGCGTTGTTCCTCAATTTCCTTGATGTGTTATGAAAATTTTCGGCAAATCTCACTTACAGGCACGTAACTAAGTCGTTCCGAACGAAGGAAACTTGCGTACATAGCGATCTTAGCTCTGTGAGCCGAGAAGCGTTGTTCCTCAATTTCCTTGATGTGTTATGAAAATTTTCGGCAAATCTCACTTACAGGCACGTAACTAAGTCGTTCCGAACGAAGGAAACTTGCGTACATAGCGATCTTAGCTCTGTGAGCCGAGAAGCGTTGTTCCTCAATTTCCTTGATGTGTTATGAAAATTTTCGGCAAATCTCACTTACAGGCACGTAACTAAGTCGTTCCGAACGAAGGAAACTTGCGTACATAGCGATCTTAGCTCTGTGAGCCGAGAAGCGTTGTTCCTCAATTTCCTTGATGTGTTATGAAAATTTTCGGCAAATCTCACTTACAGGCACGTAACTAAGTCGTTCCGAACGAAGGAAACTTGCGTACATAGCGATCTTAGCTCTGTGGCCGAGAAGCGTTGTTCCTCAATTTCCTTGATGTGTTATGAAAATTTTCGGCAAATCTCACTTACAGGCACGTAACTAAGTCGTTCCGAACGAAGGAAACTTGCGTACATAGCGATCTTAGCTCTGTGAGCCGAGAAGCGTTGTTCCTCAATTTCCTTGATGTGTTATGAAAATTTTCGGCAAATCTCACTTACAGGCACGTAACTAAGTCGTTCCGAACGAAGGAAACTTGCGTACATAGCGATCTTAGCTCTGTGAGCCGAGAAGCGTTGTTCCTCAATTTCCTTGATGTGTTATGAAAATTTTCGGCAAATCTCACTTACAGCACGTAACTAAGTCGTTCCGAACGAAGGAAACTTGCGTACATAGCGATCTTAGCTCTGTGAGCCGAGAAGCGTTGTTCCTCAATTTCCTTGATGTGTTATGAAATTTCGGCAAATCTCACTTACAGGCACGTAACTAAGTCGTTCCGAACGAAGGAAACTTGCGTACATAGCGATCTTAGCTCTGTGAGCCGAGAAGCGTTGTTCCTCAATTTCCTTGATGTGTTATGAAAATTTTCGGCAAATCTCACTTACAGGCACGTAACTAAGTCGTTCCGAACGAAGGAAACTTGCGTACATAGCGATCTTAGCTCTGTGAGCCGAGAAGCGTTGTTCCTCAATTTCCTTGATGTGTTATGAAAATTTCGGCAAATCTCACTTACAGGCACGTAACTAAGTCGTTCCGAACGAAGGAAACTTGCGTACATAGCGATCTTAGCTCTGTGAGCCGAGAAGCGTTGTTCCTCAATTTCCTTGATGTGTTATGAAAATTTCGGCAAATCTCACTTACAGGCACGTAACTAAGTCGTTCCGAACGAAGGAAACTTGCGTACATAGCGATCTTAGCTCTGTGAGCCGAGAAGCGTTGTTCCTCAATTTCCTTGATGTGTTATGAAAATTTTCGGCAAATCTCACTTACAGGCACGTAACTAAGTCGTTCCGAACGAAGGAAACTTGCGTACATAGCGATCTTAGCTCTGTGAGCCGAGAAGCGTTGTTCCTCAATTTCCTTGATGTGTTATGAAAATTTTCGGCAAATCTCACTTACAGGCACGTAACTAAGTCGTTCCGAACGAAGGAAACTTGCGTACATAGCGATCTTAGCTCTGTGTGCCGAGAAGCGTTGTTCCTCAATTTCCTTGATGTGTTATGAAAATTTTCGGCAAATCTCACTTACAGGCACGTAACTAAGTCGTTCCGAACGAAGGAAACTTGCGTACATAGCGATCTTAGCTCTGTGAGCCGAGAAGCGTTGTTCCTCAATTTCCTTGATGTGTTATGAAAATTTTCGGCAAATCTCACTTACAGGCACGTAACTAAGTCGTTCCGAACGAAGGAAACTTGCGTACATAGCGATCTTAGCTCTGTGAGCCGAGAAGCGTTGTTCCTCAATTTCCTTGATGTGTTATGAAAATTTTCGGCAAATCTCACTTACAGGCACGTAACTAAGTCGTTCCGAACGAAGGAAACTTGCGTACATAGCGATCTTAGCTCTGTGAGCCGAGAAGCGTTGTTCCTCAATTTCCTTGATGTGTTATGAAAATTTTCGGCAAATCTCACTTACAGGCACGTAACTAAGTCGTTCCGAACGAAGGAAACTTGCGTACATAGCGATCTTAGCTCTGTGAGCCGAGAAGCGTTGTTCCTCAATTTCCTTGATGTGTTATGAAAATTTTCGGCAAATCTCACTTACAGGCACGTAACTAAGTCGTTCCGAACGAAGGAAACTTGCGTACATAGCGATCTTAGCTCTGTGAGCCGAGAAGCGTTGTTCCTCAATTTCCTTGATGTGTTATGAAAATTTTCGGCAAATCTCACTTACAGGCACGTAACTAAGTCGTTCCGAACGAAGGAAACTTGCGTACATAGCGATCTTAGCTCTGTGAGCCGAGAAGCGTTGTTCCTCAATTTCCTTGATGTGTTATGAAAATTTTCGGCAAATCTCACTTACAGGCACGTAACTAAGTCGTTCCGAACGAAGGAAACTTGCGTACATAGCGATCTTAGCTCTGTGAGCCGAGAAGCGTTGTTCCTCAATTTCCTTGATGTGTTATGAAAATTTTCGGCAAATCTCACTTACAGCACGTAACTAAGTCGTTCCGAACGAAGGAAACTTGCGTACATAGCGATCTTAGCTCTGTGAGCCGAGAAGCGTTGTTCCTCAATTTCCTTGATGTGTTATGAAAATTTTCGGCAAATCTCACTTACAGGCACGTAACTAAGTCGTTCCGAACGAAGGAAACTTGCGTACATAGCGATCTTAGCTCTGTGAGCCGAGAAGCGTTGTTCCTCAATTTCCTTGATGTGTTATGAAAATTTTCGGCAAATCTCACTTACAGGCACGTAACTAAGTCGTTCCGAACGAAGGAAACTGCGTACATAGCGATCTTAGCTCTGTGAGCCGAGAAGCGTTGTTCCTCAATTTCCTTGATGTGTTATGAAAATTTTCGGCAAATCTCACTTACAGGCACGTAACTAAGTCGTTCCGAACGAAGGAAACTTGCGTACATAGCGATCTTAGCTCTGTGAGCCGAGAAGCGTTGTTCCTCAATTTCCTTGATGTGTTATGAAAATTTTCGGCAAATCTCACTTACAGGCACGTAACTAAGTCGTTCCGAACGAAGGAAACTTGCGTACATACCGATCTTAGCTCTGTGAGCCGAGAAGCGTTGTTCCTCAATTTCCTTGATGTGTTATGAAAATTTTCGGCAAATCTCACTTACAGGCACGTAACTAAGTCGTTCCGAAGAAGGAAACTTGCGTACATAGCGATCTTAGCTCTGTGAGCCGAGAAGCGTGTTCCTCAATTTCCTTGATGTGTTATGAAAATTTTCGGCAAATCTCACTTACAGGCACGTAACTAAGTCGTTCCGAACGAAGGAAACTGCGTACATAGCGATCTTAGCTCTGTGAGCCGAGAAGCGTTGTTCCTCAATTCCTTGATGTGTTATGAAAATTTTCGGCAAATCTCACTTACAGGCACGTAACTAAGTCGTTCCGAACGAAGGAAACTTGCGTACATAGCGATCTTAGCTCTGTGAGCCGAGAAGCGTTGTTCCTCAATTTCCTTGATGTGTTTTGAAAATTTCGGCAAATCTCACTTACAGCACGTAACTAAGTCGTTCCGAACGAAGGAAACTTGCGTACATAGCGATCTTAGCTCTGTGAGCCGAGAAGCGTTGTTCCTCAATTTCCTTGATGTGTTATGAAAATTTTCGGCAAATCTCACTTACAGGCACGTAACTAAGTCGTTCCGAACGAAAGAAACTGCGTACATAGCGATCTTAGCTCTGTGAGCCGAGAAGCGTTGTTCCTCAATTCCTTGATGTGTTATGAAAATTTTCGGCAAATCTCACTTACAGGCACGTAACTAAGTCGTTCCGAACGAAGGAAACTTGCGTACATAGCGATCTTAGCTCTGTGAGCCGAGAAGCGTGTTCCTCAATTTCCTTGATGTGTTATGAAAATTTTCGGCAAATCTCACTTACAGGCACGTAACTAAGTCGTTCCGAACGAAGGAAACTTGCGTACATAGCGATCTTAGCTCTGTGAGCCGAGAAGCGTGTTCCTCAATTCCTTGATGTGTTATGAAAATTTTCAAATCTCACTTACAAGCACGTAACTAAGTCGTTCCGAACGAAGGAAACTTGCGTACATAGCGATCTTAGCTCTGTGAGCCGAGAAGCGTTGTTCCTCAATTTCCTGATGTGTTATGAAAATTTCGGCAAATCTCACTTACAGGCACGTAACTAAGTCGTTCCGAACGAAGGAAACTTGCGGTACATAGCGATCTTAGCTCTGTGAGCCGAGAAGCGTTGTTTCCTCAATTTCCTTGATGTGTTATGAAAAATTTTCGGGCAAATCTCACTTACAGGCACGTTAACTAAGTCGTTCCGAACGAAGGAAACTTGCGTACATAGCGATCTTAGCTCTGTGAGCCGAGAAGCGTTGTTCCTCAATTTCCTTGATGTGTTATGAAAATTTCGGCAAATCTCACTTACAGGCACGTAACTAAGTCGTTCCGAACGAAGGAAACTTGCGTACACTGCCGATCTTAGCTCGTGAGCCGAGAAGCGTTGTTCTCAATTTCCTTGATGTGTTTGAAAATTTTCGGCAAATCTCACTTACAGGCACGTAACTAAGTCGTTCCGAATGAAGGAAACTTGGCGTACATAGCGATCTTAGCTCTGTGAGCCGAGAAGCGTTGTTCCTCAATTTCCTTGATGTGTTTTGAAATTTTTAAGCAAAATCTCACTTACAAGCACGTAACTAAGTCGTTCCGAACGAAAGAAAACT
>WHNR01000379.1:0-41605 GCA_009859135.1 Formica selysi
AAAAATGCCGTTCCTCTAGAGGTTAACTGTTAACTGTATGCATCTATAATCTATTATTCGCCGTTATTCTCTTTAGACTTCTGGTTCGACTTCCGTAGACCGTAATCTTCTGCTTAGCTAGTTTGAGAGTGAAAGGAATTCCCTAAAATCTTAAAAACAAAATGGGGTTCGCCGTTCGATATACCACCTTGTCTTTTCTTCTCAAGAATTTCGAGCCCTTGAATGGGCGCCACGATAATCTTGCCCAAGGCGCCATGTTGCTAAAACCGGCACTGCATCTGCCGTTCACTTGCGCTCGCATTTGTCGCGTCAACAAGTAGTAAGTCTAACAACAAATAATTTTCATACTTAATTTTATCCTATATAAACAGCTCTTATACAGTTCTGGTAAATCTTATTAATTTATGAATTCACAACTGAATTATATGTCTTTGTCTAAACTCTTTCAACTTTTTTTGTTTTACATATATTTTCTTCTTTCCATTTCTTTTTCTTCGTGGATTAGCAGGTGTGATTAGCGTTCTCACATTTAACTCACATTTAATATAAGGACTAGCAATCACGCTTACTTAGCGTCCAGACCAATAAGAATCTTCCTTCCCTTTCTTTCATCCTGGTTAGCAGGCGTGATGTCGGAGCGACGGACGAACTCCGACGGTTTAGCGCCCTCATCTAAACGTAACTAAATATGTCGATAATACCGATATTTTCAGTTGCGTCATTACCGACATTATTTTTTGATACATGCATGTTAGAAAAAGCAATTTTTTGCATTGTGTTCAATATATTAAAATCAGACAACATCGCGTATTTTTACTGCTCTATCGTCTCGCACATGTAAGCATATCTAATCGTGTTGATGACAGTAAAATATAGATGTGTTGTGTAATCTGTTGTATGATCTGTTTGTATAGTTTGATCACAATTTCAACATTGCTCACATTATAACACCTTTCCATATGTCTTTCAAAAGAAGTAGCTTGATCATTTGTGTATGTGCATATATGTATATTTATGTATACATGTATATGCACGGTATATAAAAAAAATATATGTATATACATATGTGTATATGATATATACAGGGTGCCCGGTAAAGATTGTGCCAACGCTCGTGAGCAGGTAAAGCACAGTAAACTGAACAGAAAAGTCCTTTACCATTTTGCGATTTTCGTAATAATTATTGAGAAATTAATTAAAAAAACATTGACCAATTCGCGTGAGTATAAGCGCGCGGCGAGAAAGAACGGCTCAGAGACAACCCAAAAGTTTGTGGTCGCTAGGCGCGCGACGAAGTTTTGGGAGGAGCGCTCTACAAATGACAAACGGTTACGTATGAGCAGTACATAATAATGGATTTCCGCATCCGAGCAACCACACATCAATGGGTTGTCCCTTTTCACTGCGCGCTTATACTCACGCGAATTGGTCCGATCTTTTTTAATTAATTTCTCAATAATTATTACGAAAATCGCAAAATGGTAAAGGACTTTCTCTGTTCAGTTTGTAATAAACCGCTTTCGCGAGGCGGTGACGGATAACTCGGTCGGGATCCGGGGCTCGTGAAAGGGGTATCGAGAGACGAACGAAAGTGATGTTAGGTAAAGATAATTTATTTGCGTGTTATGGTGTATATGTACAGCGTGTGTGTTATATGTGTGTGAGGGTGTATAGGTGTGCGCCTGTATTATTGTGCGTGCGAGACGAGTGGCGAGTGAGTGAGTGAGTGAGTGCGCAAATGTATAACAATGACGAGCGGAGCGCAGATTATGGAATGTATCGTAGTGTGTGTGTGTATCGGTCGTCTGTACGGCGGTACGGCGGTACGGCGGTGTGTGAGATATAAATGCTTACAATCGATATAGATGTAAGGTAGATGCGTGTACGATGCAGGAAGAACAACGGTACGGTCGTATTTAGGCGCGGTGCATCCAATGCAACGCGCGGATGCGTTGCGCGGTGCGCGCTTTCGGCGGATCGATCGAATATCGATTATAGCTCGCGGGCCGTGATTTCGGCAGATGACGTTACCTATCGGGCGGTAATTTCGGTCGGCCCGGTGGGCGGTCCTTTGACGCGTATTTATTGATGGCGGCTATCGATCGGTGTCGCCGGTAGGGATGTGGATCATTCCCCGGCGCGGGACTTAGCGCGCCGTATCAATGGCGAGTCCGGATGTCGTGATGGCGGTCGGGCCGTATTAGCTAAACGCGTCTCGTGCGTTCGATAGTTATTCGGGATGGTCTTTCCCCGTGTAATTCAGGAGTGCAACGGCCGACGAGAACACCCGTCGATGGCAGGGAACTCCCCCACCACTAGAAAGTCGCCGTTGCACGCGGGTGGTCGGATGTATGCGAGGTGTCGAGTACTCTCGACGGGGACGAGTACGCCCGTTCCCGTTGGCCTCGTTTTAATCGGTTTCAGAAGGAACGCTCTCGGGAGATGCCGCAAACTCTCGGCGGAGGCTGAGTACACCCAACCCCGTTTTCTCTCTTTCTGAGCGGTAAATGATCTAGGCGGTTTCCAGGCGTCTTACAGACTCTGGCGGTGCGGAAGATCTGGTCCCGATATTCAGAAACGCGCTCTATTTATACCGGTTTTCGGCGCGCGCGTCTGCGTAATTCGCCTATTGTTCTAACGGTATCTGGTTTATCGTTGAACCGGCGCGCGCGACTCGGGTATTTTCGGTAAACGGTCGGACGGTTACCCGAGCGCGTCGTCGGCTCTCGATGTTTTCCGCGCGTCTAAACGGCGGTTATATGTTTACGCGTTTCTGATGTTATTTAAAAATGGGCGCTCCGCATTTGCCCGACCGGTGTTCGTCGGGCCGGCGGACTTCCGGCGGATCGGCGGCCGGGTACGGTACAGTAACGATGGGGGAATGCATCGTTACAAGTTTACTGTGCTCTACCCGCTCACGAGCGTTGGCACAATCTTTACCAAACACCCTGTATATCCAGCAAACATCGAATATATCTGCCATATAACATAGAAATAGGACTTCCGTTTCCGGTGGGAAAGTGTGAACAGGCAGAAAATGTGCTCGTGGGGAAGAGGAGGAGGAAACGAGATAGGGAAAAGTGACAGACATCGGAAGGGACAAAAGTGAGGAGCAAGAGGAGGTGCATCAAGGTGAATGAAGGGAGATATGTGGAGTGAAGGATCAGGGATAGAGGACGGATGCAAAGGTTGGAGTGGTTTGGAGGTTAGGAAGATGGGGGAAAGAGAGAGAGAGAGAGAGAGAGAGAAAAGCGTTATTTATTACGCGCTCTGGGATAAATCCCCTAAAGCGCTTAGGCAATAATTACAAATAGAAATAAAATATCTAATAGAAATAATAGTACACACACTTAATAATTACTTAAAAGAAAAATAACCACGCAATAACTTCAAAAATTTACAAGAATTACAAAAATTAGAAATAAATACAAATAAACTTAGTAAGACCAGATGAAATAAATACATAGAGGTTGAAATAGGCAGAAACTATATTAATTAAAGAGAGACATGCATGCGATGGAAGAAAGGCATAAGTCAGAAATGTAGAAAGAGGCAAGTCGGAGAAAACTTATAAATCATTCACACTTCAACAGTGAGATCGAGTAAATGCGCATAGAGTCCATTTTTAAAAACGACCGATGAAGATTCGTTGCGTAAGTTTAGAGGAAGGCGATTCCATAATCTGATCGCACTAAGTCTGTAAGACCGCCTATAAAGTTCTGTACGACATTGAGGCACCGAGAGAAGGTCTTCAGCAGATCTCATAGATCTGGATGATGAACAGACTTTAATGGAGAAAAGCCTGTAAAGAAGATCTGGTTGCTGATATTTAAGAATATTGAAAAGAAGACAGGCAAACACGAGGTACTCCCTTCTTTTGTCGACCTTGAGCCAGCGTAGCCTTGTATAGTATGGCGAGATCGTGTTCATCGATCTTGACACAAAAGATAAACCTCAAACATGCGTTCATGGCTCGATATAATTTCAGATTAAGTTCAGCAGTGATGTCAGTAAGTATGGCGCAACATAGTCAATGTGCGGATAGATGAGTGAGACAACAAGTTTTATTTTTAGTGAATCAGGAATAAGATGTCTGCATAGCTTGAGCTGGTGTAGCGTAGAGCGAACCTTGTTCGTAATGTGCGATACTTGCAGATCCCAAGATAGGTTGTTCGCAATCCAAACTCCTAGGTACTTTACGTGAGTAGAATATGTCACTTCGACTCCAGCAACAGTAATTTTTGGAACTGAAGTTAGATCAATTGCGTTTATGTATCTTGACGTACCCATAATAATTGATTGCGTTTTATTCGCATTTAGTAACAGTTTGTTGAAGTGGCCCACGTGAGAATTGAGATAATGTCACTATTTACTCTGTTAACGGTATCGGCTAGGTCTTGAGGTTTACAGTGATGGTAGATTTGCAGATCGTCGGCATATAGATTGTATTCACAGTGTCGCAGCATGTGTCTAAAATCTGACAGATAAAGTGTGAACAAGAGAGGTCTTAGCACCGAGCCCTGTGGTACGCCCATCCTGACCCAGGTCGGAGGGGTCAGATAATCGTTGACCCCTGTCACGAACGGCCTGGGATCTTCCAGTGAGATAAGAATAGATCCATCTGAGCACGGTTTCCGAGAAATTGAGGCTCTTCAACTTCTCAATAAGCCTGACATGCTGTACCCGGTCGAACGCCTTGGAGAGGTCAAAGAAAACGGATATAGTGACCATCCTGTTGTCGGGAGCTTGTCTGACCTCATCAAGCATCCAGATGAGACATGTCTGCGTTGAGTTATGCTGTCTATAGGCTGATTGACGGGATCAAGAAGATTATGATCAGACAGATAGAGACAAATTTGATCACAGACCACTCTTTCAAGCGCCTTGGACATAGCAGGCAATATGGAGATTGGCCTATAGTGCTGCACTTCGGTTGGGTTTCTAATTTTAGGTATTGGGCATACAAGCGCCATCTTCCACGATTCCGGGAAGGTACCCCTCGAAAGAGAAAAGTTAAAAAGATGTTCAATTACCGGCATAATGCAAGGCAGAGCAAGTTTGATCATTTTGAGAGAGATTCCGTCATTTCCAATAGCGCCAGACCCATTACCGTGAAAGATCCTCCTGATAGTAAGAGGAGTGACATAATTCCAGTGCAGTGAGTTGTCATCAAATTCCACGTTGAAAAGGTTGTTGAGGGCAGAAACTCCCTCATCCGCACTGACATCTATTTCACTCTCGGCAGAGGTCTGAATGAAGAATTCATTCAGATCGTCGGCAGGGCATATGAGACCACCTGCGTCGCCTCTGGTCTTGACAAGACCGACATGCCTGAGCCTACACCAGACCGATACTGCACTCCCTCCATGGGTGAAAGCTTCCTGATAATAAGAGCGCTTGGCCAAGCGAACCCGAGCCTGGACCCTGTTGCGCAATATCCTGAAATCCTTGTAGTGTATAGTGGATCTGCTTCTACGCCAAACTCTTCTGGCGAGATCTCTAGCTCTCATTTCAGCTCGTATCTCCTCCGTAAGCCATGGAGCTGGAAGATTTCGGAAAAGTACACGTCTAAGAGGTGCGTGTATGTTGAAAAAGTGTAGGAGCTGCGAGTTTAAAATGCTGATCTTTTCATCTATGCAATTTGATGACAAGAGTGTTGACCAGTCTGAGTTTAGGATGTCTTCAAGAAGAAGATTTTCATTAAAATTCCTAAAGTCCCTGCACGTGATGAGTCTGCGTATACGTCTCTGGATCTTGATATCGTACTTTATGAAGATGAGGTCATGAGCAGACAAGAAAGAGACGTCATGCTGACCATATTCCTTCACATTGGTCAAATCATCAACGATACACAAGTCAAAGAGAGTGCTTGAATTCTTCAGATAGTGCGTGGCCTGGTATGGCACGAGGAAGAGGCTGGACGATAAAACGAAAGTTTTTATGGAACGGCTGTCATAAGTGCACTCATTCATATCTGCATTAAAGTCGCCAAGGATGACAGAATGCTTATAGCCAACCTGCCTTCAAGAAAGAGATTAGAAAATTCTTGCAGATATCCAGCATTCGGCGGTCTGTAAACTGTAGCAAGTAAAAGTCGGGATGAGCCTTGAAGAATGATTTCCGCGATTATGTATTCAGGACGACCATCACCAGCGACGTCCGAGTGCTCGAGAATGGAGATGCCAAGAGTATCCAGACTATAAATTCCTACCCCTCCGCCAATTCTACCGAGTCTATCACATCTGACCAGAGAAAAGCCTGGCAAACGTACCATAGAATCTGGAATGCTGGATTTAAGCCATGTTTCAGACATGCAGATGATGTGATAGCCGGAATCACTGAAAAAACTGCTGAACTCATCGAAGTGAGCCAGGAGAGACTGGCAGTTTACATGACATATCTTCAGGTCCTCAAGAGCAAATCTAGCGTTAGCCATAGTTCGTATTTTCGATCTTGTCCTTTATCTTTCTGCAGAGAATCGGACACTTTTTAGCATCTAGAGCCGAATGTGCCCCATCAGGAGCGGTTAAGCCATATTTCTTGAGGCAGTTTTGACATCTGAGAGGATTGTCATTGCCCGAGCAGACCCTGGTCTCGTGGGCCCCGGCACAGCGGCCGCAAGCGAGCTCAGCCTTGCAGTCTTTCGCGAAGTGACCGAAAGCGAGACATCTGAAGCACTGGAGAATTCTAACATGATCAGCGAAATAACAGGACGAGAAACGCAGGTAAACACGTCCACGGCCAAAAAGATCCTTGCGCACGGCCGGTGAAACCTCAAGGACACAACTAGTAGTACTTCTATTTTATTTCGGCGGGTATATGTAGATGACTTTTATCTCATTCGCCTGATCTTCTTTAAGATTCTGTGCAATAGTTCATTTTTTATGTCATCCGAATTCATTTTGACAGGTATACCATGGACGATCAGTCTAGGCTGCTGTTTAACATTTGCCTGAATCCTGAGTCCAGCCTCAGCAAGACCTGGATGAGCTTTAATCTTGGATAAGTCCATGGCACTAGCCTTGATTCTCACGCCGTTGTTTCTCGCAAGAGATTCCCTCGACGCGCAAGCCACATTCCGAGGGCTTAAGTACCCTGCAGAGGGTATCCTTGGTGGCCAACGAGGAGGTGAATTTGTCTCCACATCTCTCATCAGGCACAACGAGGAAGCTGGCGGACTCAGACAATTCGACGGTGGGTCCACGCGGGACACGAACTTTAGACCCGGCCGAAGCAACAGCAGAGGCGTAAGAATTTGACTGCGGTCCACTGAGCCCCCTGTGCATATCTGTAGTGGTCAAATTGGAGGAGTCGCCACTCCGAACAAGTACATCCTCGAGTACGCGCTTTATGTCATCCGTCGACAGACAGGGATTTGCAGTTCGTTCGGCGAGAAGGCCAACGAGAGCAGTCGAGACCTCCATAAAAGCCTCCTTACACGAGCGGAAGGCAGCCTCAATGGTGGCTCTTTTCTCAAGAGATTCCTTACTCGATAGAAGGAGTTTATAAACACCATCACAGTGCTTATTTATTGACTCGCCAAGCGCATTTACACGAGATATACTCATTATATTGACATGTTTCTCCGACAAACCTGCCAATCTAGTGCAAGAAGAGCGCTTCGTGAGCCCACGCCTCGCCACGGCACTGTCATCAAGTCCCCCAGATGCTCCGCCACTGTCGCAACTCCCACCATCTCCGCCAGCTGATTGCCTCGCCCGCGCGCGGGAACTCTCCCGCCAACCGGATGCCGCGCGCGTCTCCATTCCCAGAAATCACAACAAGATCACTGATAAACAGACGAAACGCACGCGCATGCTCCCACAGCACACTGACAGGCAAGGAAAAGGTCGCAGAAATCCGTTGAGATTACCAAGAAGTATCCCAAGAAAAAAGTGGCCGATGGTCCAGTTAGAGCGACGAAATAGGCAGTAAGATGAGAGAAGGTCAAGCTAAGAGCGGCACTTGATAGTATTGCACTAGAAAAGAAAGCCCAAACGGGCAAAAAGCGGCAGAAATCGCCCGAGAAAGACAGAGCAAAAAGAAACACGTCAACTCGTATACTCACTTAAGGAAAAAGAGAAGATGGAAAGAGAGAGAAGAGGAGAGTCACGTGGGAAACGACGGAAAGACGGCCGATAAGAAGGAGAGTAGAAGCGGATAAGGCAGAGCAGAGTAACGGGACAAGTGACAAAGAGCTGAGAGGGAAGATGCATGATATGAGATAGCGCAGATTAAAGGAAGTGGAACGAGCACATGGCGGTTGAACATGGAAACGGGAGTCAAAGGGGAAAAAGAGGAACGGCGAAAGAAAGGTCAGGCGAATTAGAGGCGGATAATGAGAGCAGAAGAGGAGGAAGTGGCGTGATAAGGGGAGCAAAGTGGAAGGAAGAACGTGGAAGACGGAAGGATACAAAGATGTTGGCAGATGTGAGATGAGGAGAAAGAAAGAAAGAGAGAGAAGAGGGATAGAGTTAGAGGGTTTAAGAGAGGCGATGGAAGATGGCAGGTAGACAGGAGAGGTCGATAAGAGGGAGAGTCAGATAAGGTAGGGCACAGTAATGGCGAAGGATAAGAGTTGAGTGGGAAGATCCGAGAAGTGGCGCCGGAAGTATGAAAGGAACTAGGATCGAGCACATAGGGAATCAATGGAAAATCGAGACCGAAACGGGTAGTAGGGGTAGAGTACGCAGTTAGGGAAAAGTAAGGAAAGGTAAAAGAGCGGCCAGAAGTAAGAAAGAAGAAGAGGGAGTGGCTATTGGGGGCAGAAGGACAGCAGAGAAAGGAGAAAGAAGAAAAGGGGAGAGCGACAAGAGAGAAGAGTAGAGTAGTAAGGCCGGTTCTAAGCCATGGTCCTCTGAGGGGGGGTGAGGGGCGAGGGGAAACCGGCGCGGGGGGTATGACGTCACGCGGGGGAATCGCGTCCTAACCGATGGGCGAGGGGTCCGCGGAGAGGGGGGAGGGGGACCGCGTCCTAACCGATGGGCGAGGGGTCCGCGGAGAGGGGGAGGGGGACCGCGTCCTAACCGATAGGCGAGGGACCCGCTAACCTAACCGGTAGGCGAGGGGTCCCGCGGAGAGGGGGAGGGGGATCGCGGCGAAACCGATAGGTGATGGACCCGCGGGGAAGAGGGGGATCGCGGCGAAATCGATAGGCGAGGGACCCGCGAGGAAGAGGGAACGCGATACCGCGAGGAGGCGTGGGAGAAGGATAGCGCGAAGCGTCCATATGAGCGTAAGACAAGGATAGCGTTTGCATGCGTTGGAGAGAGAGAGAGAGAGAAAGATGGCGCGAGGCATGCACGTTGGAGAGAGATGGCGCGAGGCATGCACGTTGGAGAGAGATGGCGCGAGGCATGCACTTGGGAGAAAGAGAGAGAGATAGCGCGAGGCATGCACTTGGGAGAAAGAGAGAGAGATAGCGCGAGGCATGCACTTGGGAGAAAGAGAGAGAGAGATAGCGCGAAGGATGCATGCGGATAATACGGCGTTCGCAAGGCGGTGTGAGAGAGATAGCGCGAGGCATGCACTTGGGAGAAAGAGAGAGATAGATAGCGCGAAGGATGCACGTGGATAATACGGCGTTCGCAAGGCGGTGTGAGAGAGATAGCGCGAGGCATGCACACGTGTAGGAAAAGGATTGCGTCCGCATTGGCGTGGGAAAAGGATGACGTTCGCATGCATGTGGGAGAAAGAGAGAGACAGCGCGAGGCATGCATGGACGTGGGAGAAGGAGGCGCAGAAATAAACGACATTTTTTTTAAATATAATAATAATAATATTTATTTAAAATTTATGTTTAATACAAATGTGTGTGTGTGTGTGTGTGTGTGTGTGTGTGTGTGTGTGTAAAAATAAAAATAAAAAAAATAATAATATATAATATAATATAATTTAATGGTGACGCTCCATCTGAAACAGAAAAAAAATACAAGCATTATTAGTATAAGAATTTAATTTTTATAATCTAATATAAATTTTTAAAAAATAGATACTTACAATTAATTCTTCGAGTATTTCAATGCGGTTCATAACGAGACGTCAGCTGCATTTTATATATCAAAATCCCATTCCTTGTACATCACTTCTTCATGATCTCTCAGACGATGATCCAAATCTATTGTATTAGATTTCTTCAAGCCGATTTCTCGGCCTTGTATCATTTGTACAAGTGAAGTCACAGGAGTGTTTGTCGACAGCGCCGGGACATGGACATCTATGGGTTTGTAACGTTTGCGTAACGAATGTCTTAAACTTTCAAGCCGCGCGATTCGGCCAAACAGCGATTGAATTCCGCGCCTCTGTTGTAATATCGCGAGTCGGTACTGTTCTTCCAACCACTCGAGACACTCAAGGCACGTTCTTTCCCATAACCCGCATGAACACGCCGAGTCCACCTCTATGTAAAACTCCCATAGATATTGTTCTAATCGCGCAATGTATTTGGGTTTCTCCATATTTCCAATTCAAGTTTTTTTCACAACACAAGTTTTTGTCCAGCTTATACAATGCAAATTGGACACATATTGCAGGGCATTATCTGATACAGAGGTTTTCTACACTCTGCGCAAAACGATCCCAGGATTAGGTCAAAAATTGCACTTTCATGTTCTCGCACAACACGAATATTCGAAAATAAGTCTGAAATTCGCATAAAACAGTCTGTGCAAAATTTTTCGTTGACATCACTTTTATAATAAAAGTATATACAGCACATTTTCACCGCACCTAAACTATTTATTTCAACTCGGTTTAAAGTTTGTTGCTTTATGTCCGCAATAATATCAATACTGCAATCACTATTGTAATCGGAATCCTCCGAAAGTATGCGGTCTTCGTCTGATGAATCGTCCAACAAATTCTCAAATGCCATCAAATTGCCATCTTCGAGAATGATATCCTCGTCATCATCGATAACTATAATTTCTTCGTCAGCCATAACACATATTGTTAAGATCGTCGTAAGGGCGTGGACGGTTGCGTACTATAACGCTGCACACTCCTCTCGATTATATATATTTAATTTAATATCTTTTGTCTCCTTCTAACTGGAGTATCACGTCTCATCTACCTCATCACTTTTCTACATCTTAAGCAGAGTATGTCGAGAGAAAGATTTAAGTTTTGCAGACTGTGCATATCTATTACACATTTTTTATTTATACATAAAGGATGGGTTAAATAATTAAATTCACAGATAAATAGTAAAATAACTTATTTATTACAAGCATCGTGAAGAATATCATTTACAGCACATGTCAATAACTCGCAATCTATGAGAGATTCGCCGTTAAACATATCACTTTCACGTATCGCTTTTGCAGCGTCGCATACATTAGCGATATTATTCTGTTGTAAAACAGTTACAAATTGTTTGAATTTTTCGTTAACAATATGCGTATTTTCGCATAGCCAGTAATACATATGATCTATGCATTTTTCAAAATCTAATAAATAGAATAGAGTTGGCGGTTTCATATATAAAGAATTATTGGATAATCCTATTTTTATAATATTCGAATTAGATATTTTAACCACTTCGAATGTTAAATCTCGGACCCGCAATGGGATTTCAGTCGATTGTAGAAGCTGTTCAATGTCCCCACGTTTCTGCATCAGCTATTTCCATGTTTCAAAAGGCAATATTATTTGATTGCCCCGATTATCGCCGAGAATCAATTCCACGCAAGATACAGCTCCAACGTTTATTCCAATGTCCAAATATTTGTATGACGTCGGGGTTAAGGCGTATCGTCTTCCGAGTATACGAACCGCACGACGAGGCTCGGATGAAATGCTAGGGAGTAAAAAAAATATTATTTATATAAATATTTAAAAGATGTAAAAAATATTTAAAAAGTATAAAAAAATTCTTTAAGTTAATTAAAACTTACTTGTTACATTTCTTCTTCTTACACGATGAAGTTTCATCAGCATCTTGAATCGGAACGTAATAATTCATGAGGCTTCCTTCAGTAGGATACATTTTCTATGAACCTTTCACACAAGTGGTCGATGCAATACTGAACGTATTAAACATATTTAAAATATGTATTAGCGCTGCAAAATTGCAATGTGGTGGGGATTATTGCCGACGCGATATTTTTTTTCAATTTTTCCATTCAAGCGCCGATGTACGGCTGCTTCGCGATGACATCACCCCCAGGTGTGAGATTTAGCCGAATGCACAAAAATGCAATGTAATATAAAATTCTCAAGCGCCGATGTGCGGCTGCTTCGCGATGACATCATCCTCAGATATCCAAACGCGCGTGTCAAAACATGACAAAATCGTGAAATATAAGGATAATCCTCATGATTAAATTGCACTAACATACTTGGACAGCAGCATGTAATATGAAACTTTCGCGATGCATCTTGGCTGAGATGACATCATCTCTAGACGACCAAAAAATGCATTAATCGACATTAGTCAAAATGTACGTGACAAACCGCGAAATAAAGATTTAGTTGATGCATAAAAAATGCAACGTAATATAAAATTTTCAAGCGCCGATGTTTGGCTGCTTCGCGATGACATCACCCTAGATATCAGAATTCAAACGCGCGTGTCAAAACGTGACAAAATCGTGAAATATAAGGATAATCCTCATGATTAAATTGCACTAACATACTTGGACAGCAGCGTGTAATTTGAAACTTTCGCGATGCATCTTGGCTGAGATGACATCATCTCTAGACGACCAAAAAATGCATTAATCGACATTAGTCAAAATGTACGTGACAAACCGCGAAATAAAGATTTAGTTGATACACATGATAGAAAGAGACATCAAGATAGAATATAAAATCATGGTAAAGAGGCACACCCTGTCAGTATTTTCGCCAAGAGTTCCGAGACAAGAGCTACTAGTAAGCGCGTCTTGTTAGCAAAATTATTGACATAAATTTGGAAATATGGCGGAAAACAGTGCCGAACGAAATCTGCGCGAGCAATCTGCAAGGGTGAATTCGATAGAGGAGTACGTTGCGTGGAAGCAACGATGCGACGAATATATCGAATCGGTGGAAGAGCAAAGTCGAATCAAACGTCCACGATTATCGATCGGGATTCGACAATCGCTGATTGCCCGAATCGCACGACTCGAGGGATTGAAGAACTCGTTACGCAGGCGTTTTGTACATGCGGGTGCAGGATGCAGTACGCGGCAACACGGATTGATTTGGCGAGAGATCGATACGGCGTTCGAGAGCCGCATATTGACTGGTGCGGTTATAAATCATAATCACATCGAGCCTTGCCAATTTTTCGAGGATGCCAAAGACATTGTGCTCGAACACGTGCAAACCGTGCTGAAAAAACACTTTAATGTGAAAATTAATACAGTGTTCAATGGTGAATTTGTGACGGGTGATAAACGTGCAAATAAAAGTATCAATACGAGAAACTATGAACTCTTTCGCACAACCGATTTACGCGAATGGTACGAGCGGCGCGTTGTCGAGCCCACTCTAGCATCGCTCGAAGAATTTCAGGAACGCGATAGTGGGTGGGCATTATCGCGAATACTCGATTTATCGTAAATATAAATAAATATAATCCTATGCGCGCGGGATGTCACATAAAATTACCGCGGGCGATAATAATGAAGAGAGCGGTGATCAACGTGCAATCTAATGACAATGCATGTTTCGCGTGGTCTGTGGTCACCGCTTTACATCCAGCTGAAAGTTATGTTTATCGAGTATCTTCGTATCCGCATTATACGACAGTACTGAATCTCCAGGACATTGAGTTTCCAGTGACTGTGAATCAAATTAAAAAATTCGAACTTCTCAACAATATCTCAATCAATGTATATAGTATCGAGGAAAAGAACATTGTCCCGATACGTCTGAGTGAGCTAAAAAGAGACAAACACGTCAACTTGCTGTACGTGGAAGACAACAACGTTGGACATTTCGCGTGGATCAAGAATCTATCCAGGCTCGTGAGCTCGCAATTGAGCAAAAAAGAACACAAGAAATATATCTGCGATCGGTACGTATATATTTAATAAAATACATTGTAGATATAATGCAACAAAAATTAAAAAGTATTTCTTTTTACAGATGTTTGCACTACTTTGATTCGAATGACAAATTGCAATCACATACGGTGGACTGTCGAGAGATGAATGAGTGCGCTATCCTATTACCGAGCGATAAGGACAAGTGGCTCACGTTCAACAACTATAATCGGAAGGAGCGGCTTCCTTTCGTCGTATACGCCGATCTGGAGTGCGTTTTAGAGAAGACGAAGGAAGAGAGAAACTACCAACATCATAAAGTATTTAGCATAGCATATTATGTACATTGCTCGTACGACGATTCGTTATCCGCGTATCATTCCCGTCGCGATATCGATTGCATATCATGGTTCGTCGAAGAACTAAAAAATTTAGCGCAGCGTGTAAAAATTATTTTATCAGCTAATGTCCCCATGGTAAATTTAACATCTGATGAATGTGAAAAATTTCACAACGCGACACAATGCCATATATGCGAGAAACCATTTGTACAAGACGATACACGCGTACGCGATCATTGCCATCTGACGGGGCGATACAGAGGTCCCGCGCATTCAAATTGCAATTTAAATTATAAAGATTCTTTTTGCATTCCAATAGTTTTTCATAATTTATCCGGTTACGACGCACATTTTATTATCAAGGAAATAGCTACAGCGTTCGAAGGAAGAATCGAGTTACTTCCGATAACAAAAGAAAAATATATATCGTTTACGAAAAATGTTAAACTTGGCGGAGAGAAATCAAAAAATCATATTAAATTGCGTTTTATCGATTCGTATAAATTTCTCACAGCTAGTCTCGATAAATTGGCATCATTCTTGAATAAAGACAAACTCAAAATTTTAAAGTCTGAATTTCAAAATTTATCGAATGACAATCTCAATTTATTAACACGGAAGGGCGTCTTTCCGTACGAATATATTGACTGCGTCGACAGGTTGCAAGCTACGTGTTTACCACCGCGCGAATCATTTTACAGTTCCTTGACCGGTGACACAATATCCGAGAGCGATTACGCGCACGCCGAGAACGTGTGGGAGCGGTTCTCCATTCGAACGCTGGGTGAATATAGCGACTTGTATCTCAAAATTGATGTATTGTTATTAGCAGACATTTTTGAAAATTTTCGCGAGAGTTGTATTAAAAGTTATGGGCTCGACCCCGCGTATTATTATACTCTTCCCGGATACACGTGGGACGCCATGTTGAAGCATACGAATATTACATTCGAATTGCTTACGGATATCGACATGGTTTTATTCATCGAACGCGGAATACGCGGCGGCTTGAGTCAATGTTCCAACAGATACGCACATGCTAATAACAAGTATATGCAGTCGTACGATCCATCGAAACCTTCATCATATCTCACGTACTTTGATGTAAATAATTTGTACGGATGGGCAATGTGTCAACCTTTGCGCTATGCAGATTTTCGATGGGTCGACGACGTATCCGATTTTGATACATCATCGATCGCGCTCGATTCGCCTATAGGCTACATCCTTGAAGTCGATCTCGAGTATCCGCAACGTGTTCACGATGCGCACACTGACCTACCGTTTTGCCCGACACGCGACAAACCATCTGGTAAGCGGCAGGATAAGCTGCTCGCAACTTTATATGATAAGAAACGTTACGTAATACATTACCGCAACCTGCAGCAATGCACGCGACACGGACTTCGAGTTACAAAAATACATCGAATATTACAGTTTTCGCAATCTCCATGGCTTCGCAGTTATATCGAACTCAATACACAATTCCGAACACTCGCGAAAAATGATTTTGAAAAAAATTTATATAAATTAATGAATAATGCGGTATTTGGCAAAACGATGGAAAATGTGCGCAATCATGTTAATATTAAGCTCGTGACACATTGGGATGGAAGATATGGCGCAGAGGCGATGATCGCAAAATCAAATTTTCATAGTAGAAGCGTGTTTTCGGAGAATCTGATCGCCGTTGAATTGCGCAATCTCGAGGTGAAATTTAATAAACCAATCTACGTGGGTATGAGTATACTCGACATATCCAAGACATGTTTGTACGAGTTTCACCACGATTATATGGTACCTATGTATCGAGAGAAATGTAAAGTCATGTACACCGACACCGACAGTCTCATATATCACATCGAGTGTGACGATGTATATGAGAATATAAAGCGCAACGTCGACAGATTCGATACCAGCGATTATGCGGTGGACAATGTGTACGGTATACCGCTCGCGAATAAAAAGATACCGGGTTTAATGAAGGATGAAAATAATGGTGCCATCATGTCCGAATTCATCGGGCTTAGGGCAAAAATGTACGCGTTGCGAGTAGATGGTAAGAAAGACACGAAAAAAGTAAAAGGCGTCAAGAGTAACGTCGTCGCGAGAACGATAACGTTCGACGATTACACGCGGTGTTTGAACGAAGAGATTGAAATGACGCGTCAGCAGTCTTGTATAAGATCTAAATTACACGAAGTATACACCATCTGCGAGACAAAAATTGCTCTAAGTCCGTACGATGACAAGCGGTATATCGTACCCGAAACCACCGACACGCTACCGTGGGGACATTACAAAATACCGTTATAAATAAAAATCATGTATATTTATTGTAAATAAAAATTATGTATATTTATTGTAAATAAAAATTATATGTATATTTATTGTAAATTATATGTATATTTATTGTAAATTATATGTATATTTTATAATGTATACAATATTGTTTATATTTGTAAAATATTATTATGTATTATTGTTAACATATTTATAATATATTATTTTTATCTATCCAAGAGTTGTGTGTCGCATCAAATCCCAGCCATTTCACATAAACCTTGTCACCCTTTTTGCGTATCACCTTTTCCACGAGATGTACGTCGGGATTAGCAACGCGTTGTAACTCGTATTCGTAAAATCCGCCGGCGATGGGATTCCCGCGCGAATCTTTGAGTACATAGGTCACGGGATTAGTTTTCTGCACTTTAACGATCTTAAACACTTCGGTCGACCAATTTGGCGTGTAACCTTTCTTAAAGATGGTCTTGACTTTACTCACGCGTACCGGATCGCCTACTTTGAATCTTGCCGGTGCCGCAATCTTTACGTTGCTGTATACCGTATTTAAAAGTTTATCGGCGATCGCGGGGGTAACATCGATAGGTCTCATACCGATAGTGCGATGTTTTCGCGCATTGTACTCTCCAACGAGCCGGGACAACGCGTCGATCCACTTGTAATTTCCATTAAGCGTAAACATTTTCCACATATTGTTCTTTAACGTTCGGTTGAATCGTTCCACGACCGAGGCTTTCATGACAGAGTACGTCGAATAATGATTAATGCTATGCTTCTTCACGAGTTTCTGTACATTTGCGTTGTAAAATTCTTTTCCTCTATCGGTTTGAAAATTTTTCGGGCATTTTCCATCGTCTCTAATTATCTTTGCGATCGTATCCGACATCTCGTTTCCACTCTTACTCTTGAGCGCTACAGCCCACGCATACTTGCTCAACACATCGATAACTGTGAGTATGTAATTGTAGCCTTTGTTGAATCGTGCATATGGACGCATCTCGACCACATCCGCCTGCCACAGATCGTCGTATCCGTGTACTAACTATGACACGCCTACGTGGGAAATTTTTTCTCGCTGGAGCATGCAATTCTTCCACGAGCAGCTGTTTTTCAGAGGTCTTTTGCGACATATTTGATCGAGGCATAATTTGCAATAATGAGATAATTCCTCCACGTATATTCTTTATATATCTTTCTTCTCTTGCGCTGAATTAGATGTAGTCTGCGCGTGAGTTGCATACCGAAGCATTTTCTGCATCTCATCCATCATTATTTGCAGCGTTTGCACATTCGTCTCGAGCGTGATTATTTTTTTCTCAAGTTCTTCCAGTCTATCTTCTAAAGGCTTGACACGTATTTTCACGTACTGTTTGTTTGCGGCATCAGTATCATCTTCCGGTTGCGCTACCCGTCGTATCTTGCGCGACCTTGCGTCAAAGCCGGAGGCTGTCTGACACAGAGCGTTATCGCGCACGTAATTTCTTAGTAATCCATTCCATTGATAGTATGAGTTGTTTGGTGTTCCCAACGATAATCCAAATTTATTAATCGACATTTCGATACAAACAATAATGACAGACTGACTCGTTTCGCCGACGCATAGATTAATTTATAATAAGGCCAGCTTCGTAAAGTTCCTCGATAATTGATAATATTTCATTGTCGTGGGCATTGTTGCCGGCTTGACGCGAAGCTTCCAGCAATCGCAAGCGATCTACCAACTCGTTGGGATCATTCCAATGCACATAATCGATCTTATTATCGTTTAACGCCATAGCGCGCGGTATGTTTATACCTCTTCCAGCTTTTTTTCCAGGCGCTATTATATTTTTAATAGAGATTAATGGCGCTATTATATTTTTATACTTGTATCCCTTGTTACTTAACAATGGATTACGCATATCATTGCCACGTCTATGCGCATTTGTCGCCAGTAATATATTTTTGTATTTAATTTTATCATCGTCATTGTATACGTCACCGTCGGGTATTCTCTTGAAAATCAACTCGTAGAGACCTGGTGTTCCCACGTATCTTATTCCACCGATAATTATATTGTCATCTTTATCCACATCAAAAATTTTATCACCGAGCATCATTCCTTCGTTGCAAAATTTAACACCGTAAACATAATCCATACTGATATTTTTATCTTGACTCAAAATAGCTCCCACATATTTTTGCCCTAGTGGACCCAAATGTTCGCGCAATGTATTTTGACCCTCGGATGTTTGTAATTGATATTGAACCGACGTCACAAGCGTTTCAGGCGTAGATTCGAAAATTTCTTCCACATACGGAGACGATCTTTCGTACAATATTTGACTCGATTGTACATCTTTTATCGGAGTAGAAGCAATCACATTCGATAATTGTTTCATCCGCTTACGTTTTGATTGATTTGGAGTAGAAGTTATTAGCGCATCGTTCAATGATATATTTGACCTTGTTCGCTTTGTTCCAGACTCTTTTTTCAGATGCTTGTCTTCGAGCATACTCGATGGTTCGATTTTCGCTTCATTAGATTCCACATTGATTGTATTTTCGACAAGTTGTTTTAGAGGTTCGATAATTGGTTTAAAGTGTCTCTCCAATGCGACGTCTTCCTCCATTTGACCGGTTTTTAAAGAACGATATTTTTTGCGGATTGATTCGCTCGTTTTTACAATCTCTCTCGCAATTTTCTCACGATCGTCACTGTCAATCGTCGTCGTCATGTTGCGCTCGGACGAAAATTTTAGACGTTGCTCGATCGATGTATCGATAGCGACTAACCACTTTACGGTATTGCAAAATCGTTAAATCCTTTTCGATATCGTCCATTAGTCTGTAAACTGTCTTTATCAATCACTACAAATCCATACTCGTGTTGCCAACATTTCTGACAGAATGCGCGAAAATCGCCGTAAGACATGTCAGTATTTACATGATCGTTGTATACATGTTTCAAATTTGTACCATCTTGTTTAAATAAAATCAGTAAATTTGCATTGTCCCGTATAAGATGCTTGGGTATCTTGGCATACGTTTGACAAAGATAGAAACAGTCGACGCTCGAGTGTCTACCCATTGCAAAGTACTCTCTTATCGTATCTTGCTTATCGCATGCCACGTCGTCAAAGATAAAAATGGAATTCGGAAGCGCCTCGCTCGGTGGAATAACGTCACTATTATTAGAGAATGTAAAATAACCAATTTCATCGATAGATAATAGCAAATTTTCCAAATATCGATATTTCGGTTGTTGAAGTGATTTCGAGTATACGTACACATTCTCGAAATGTACACCGTGTGGACTTTCTATCAAACTTATCAACACGTTAGTCTTACCGCAATTCGAAGGACCGCAAATGATACCGCGTATAGTAGTCGGCAGCATGTTTCCATGCTTGCGTATTTCTTTCTCGGACATTACTCGTGTTTTATCGTCAAAATTTATCACTTTGATTATCGTCGCTTGTCGCGCGAACCGCATGTTTGCTCTCGCGCGTCTCAAATCAGATTTTGGAAAATGAGTCATCGGGGCCCTATTTATAGAGGTGCACCGAATCGAAACCGCTCAGTCTCAAAAATGTTTCTTCTTCTATCGGTTGACAGCGATAATCTCGAGCTTACCACCGAGCAGTTACAGATTATCCCCAAGATTGTTTTACTGCGAGACTTTGGTAGCTACGTGGAACAATTGTGGGACAAGCTTCCCGAACATATAAAAGCTGACTCAGAGGTTCAACAGTATCGTCGATGCACGCGACATTATAATTTGCCGTGCCAACAAACACATTTCGACGGTCCAACACCGTTAATAAAAGATTGTGGCAAATGCCAGCAAAAATTATAAGAGGTAGCGGTTTGTTGAATCGTGCGATAAACGCACTTCCTATCGAATTACATATTCCAGGCTATCAGTTTTGCGGACCGGGAACTCATTTAGAAACGCGATTGGCTAGAGGCGATCGAGGTGTCAATCCATTGGAAGCCGCGTGTCGCGAGCACGACATAGCTTATTCTGGAAGCAACGATCTCGGTCAACGACACGTTGCGGATAATATACTCGCCACGAAAGCGCGAACACGTATTACCGCGAGAGATTCGACTATTGGTGAGAAAGCAGCCGCTACAGCTGTTTGGGCGGCTATGAAAGCAAAGACAAAATTCGGTATGGGGATGAAAACAAAAAAATCATCGATGAAGAAAAAGACTGCGAAAAAACGAATACTTCCTATAGCGAAGCGCGGTGGTATCTTACCCATTTTACCATTATTGGGAGTTCTCGGTTCGTTGGCTGGCGGAGCAGCGGGAATCGCGAAGGCGGTGAACGATAGCAAGGCGGCGCAACGTCAGCTCGAAGAAATGCAGCGTCATAATCGCGCCATGGAAGGTCACGGTCTTTATCTCGCTCCATACAAGCGCGGACGAGGGTTCTCAACAGCGGCCAAGAAAAAAAAAACGTCAAAATAAAAATGCCTGCCGGTGTAACAACTAATGTACAATTGGAACAACTTGCAAAACGTATGCGTATACAATTTTTTAGAGGCGTTTTCATGCGCAATAATTTACCGATAAACGGTATACGGCGAAATGAGAGCGGTATCGTCAATTTGGATGACGTCGATGGTTTCGGTACTCATTGGGTTGCGTATGCAAAGAGGGGAGATCGTGTGGTATATTTCGATAGTTTTAGAAATCTTCGACCGCCCAAGGAATTAGTGCGATATTTTGGACAGAATGTTACAAATATAGAATACAATCACACGGCCTATCAGAATTATAATCAAAGTATTTGTGGACAATTGTGTCTTCGATTTCTTCAAACAGTCGATGATCGATATGAATTTAAAGCTTGACAATTCTCCGTCGCGTCTCAGTATTCGTTCGACAGTTTTCCAGCATGTCACTCACGCTTACGTTGACCGGCAAGAATAGCGTTCTTGCCGTAAACTACTTTCCGGCTATAGATTTAAGCGATGGCGATTACGAGCTTGGTTTAACGGATTTTGAAACTTATCATACGATATCGAACGTGAATTCTTGGAATAATAAATTTTATTTTGATAACGACGATAAGGAAATTACGATTCCCGAAGGATCGTACGAATTACACGCAATAAACGAATATCTCCGACGTGCAATTTTGCGACATCGACGCGTAGTTGATTCCAACGATATTGTTGATGGCGAAGAACACGATGAATATCCAATAATGCTTCGCGCTAATCATAATACGCTAAAAAGTGAAATCAAATGTGTCTATAGAATAAATTTTAGTAAACCGGGCAACGTTGGATCGTTGTTGGGATTCTCGTCGAATCGTATATTACAGCCTCGGATATGGCACGAATCGGATGTACCGATAAATATTATTAGCGTAAATATTATTCGTATAGAATGCAGCGTAACCACTGGCGCGTACAGCAATGACAAGCGCGTACACACGATACATGAATTTTCACCGAGCGTGCCGCCAGGATATAAGATATCGGAAACGCCAGCACAGATCATTTATCTACCGATCGTCGCACGGAGCATTACTGATTTAACGATACGCATTGTTGATCAAGAAGGACATTTGCTCGATTTTCGAGGAGAGGAAATTACCGTAAGATTGCATATACGGCGGCGGCAAAACTAAAGCGTTTGACAAATGAAATGCTTGTGTTGAACGAAAGCACGGAGCACGCGAGAGACAATATCTTTACGAGGGACAATATTTTTGCGAGAAGGCGAGTGACTGCGGTATCGGGTGACAATAATCAGATATCTGGTTACGCTAAAAATAAGCTCAGCACGTTGAATCGCGAGTTTTTAAAATCATTGGGATTCGTCGTACGAAATACTTGAACGATATGATTGACATCTTGAATATCGGAGGCGAGCCGATCTTTGACGATCGTATCGTCAAGATTGAGACTCATACGTACAATCCATACGCCAACACAACGCTTGGATATAGCGACGAGATACGGATACCGATACAACATCAAGATTTGTACACGTTACCATGTGAAAGTTTTCTATACGTCGAGGGAAAGTTGAAGGTGCGTAAAGTAGATGAAGGAGCAAGAGTGGTATTGGGAAACAATTGTGTCGCGTTTATGTTTGATGAACTTCGATATGAACTCGACGGTGTGGAGATTGACCGCAACAGAAACGTTGGAATAACTTCCACGATTAAAAACTATGTCTCTCTAACAACCGAGAAAGGTAAAATCTTGGAGAATGCTGCGTGGAATATGTCGCATAATGCTGCTGAAGCTTACTTCAATTTTTGCGTGCCGCTAAACTTACTATTGGGTTTTTGCGAAGATTATAAGCGAGTTGTGATCAACGCTCGTCACGAATTAATTCTGATACGTTCGCGCAACGACAACAATTGCATATTTGGACATGCTTCGGCTGAAGCTGATATCGAATTATTCAAGATACAATGGCGTATGCCTCATGTAATATTGAGCGAGGTCAATAAACTATCCTTGCTACGCGCGTTGGAAAGCGGGCGATACTTGAATATGAGTTTTCGCTCTTGGGATCTATACGAATTTCCTCTATTGCATAATACGACTAAGCATTCGTGGACTGTGAAAGCCGCCTCTCAGCTGGAGAAGCCGCGATACGTGATCTTTGCGCTGCAGACTGGCAGAAAAAATGCTGTGTCAAAAGATATTACTACATTCGACGACTGCAAATTGACCAACGTTAAACTCTATCTAAACTCGGAATTTTATCCCTACGATGATTTGAATTTAGATTTCGATAAAAATAGATTCGCCCTCTTGTTCGATATGTACTCTCGTTTTCGCAAATCTTATTACGGATGTGATAATGATGATGTGCTATTAAACATTTCAAAATTTTTACATTGTGGTCCTCTCGCGGTTATCGATTGCTCGCGACAAAACGAGTCTGTCAAAAATTCCACCGTGGACGTGAGATTAGAGTTTGAGTGCAAGGAGGATATACCAGCAAATACCACCGCCTATTGTCTCATCTTGCACGATCGCGTTGTCGAATATTGTCCATTGACCAACGTAGTTCGTAAAATTACCTAGATCAGCAAATATTCCCTCCAATGTCAAAAATATATATAAAGATTGAGATTTTGACGATCGACAGCAGTCGTACATCGTTCTTGCAGTCGTACGGTAATATTATCAGCATGATCGCGCCAACGTTTGTGGATCTGCAAGGATTCATTATCGGGAGAAACTTTGTCGTGAAGGAAGTAGCGATACTGAGAAATGGGTTTGTTCTTTCTCATTACTTTTTTGCAAGTCCCGTACCATGGCGTGCGCTTACAAAATCTGAAAGATGCCAAGCTTCATGGCTAATCGGGCATCACCATGGGCTTCAATGGGAGGATGGAAACGTTCCATACAGCTTCGCCAGGCATTTGATTACGAGAGCTGTGATGGGTGCGGCGGAAGAGGAAAATGGAGCATCTCCTATCGTGTACGTTAAAGGACACGAAAAACGAGAATGGCTGGCCGATATACTTGACGATGATGCGAGAAACGACGTTATTATTGAGACCTTGGATGCGGACTATGAAGATATCACTTCGTTAAATAAGCTAGATGTTACTAATACTATGCGCTGTGAAAAACATTTGAAAAATTGCGCTTTACAAAATGTATTTAAAATATTCAATTGGTGGACGAATCATCATAAAGATTCACCCAAACATTTTTTAGAATAAATTATTGTTAAAATATATTTTTATTCTCTTTTATTCTTCCCCTTTCCTCTTTCTTATCCCAGTTTGTGAGTATTAAATTTCAGTACGTGACGTTAGATAGCGGCGTCAGCCACCTTATCAGACTACAGATGTTACATTTCAGTACATGGACATAGAGTTTAAATATTTTAATGGTGTATAAATAATTGTTTTGTCGTTCAATAGCCGTTCGAAAGCTGTTCAGAGCCGTTCGATAGCCGTTCAGAGCCGTTCGATAACCGTTCGATAGCTGTTCAAAGCCGTTCAATAGCCGTTTGATAGCCGTTCAATAGCCGTTCGAAAGCTGTTCAGAGCCGTTCGATAGCTGTTCAAAGCCGTTCGATAACCGTTCGATAGCTGTTCAAAGCCGTTCGATAGCCGTTTGATAGCCGTTCAATAGCCGTTCGAAAGCTGTTCAGAGCCGTTCGATAGCCGTTCGATAGCCGTTCGATAACCGTTCGATAGCTGTTCAAAGCCGTTCGATAGCCGTTTGATAGCCGTTCAATAGCCGTTCGATAGTGGTTTATCTATAATATATTATTCATATTTAAAAGACTTGTAGACAATTGTCCGCGGGAACGTGCTACCTTTGTTTTCTTATCAAGAGTTGAGAGTAAGCGTTCTTCGTAAGCGTTCTTCGTAAGTGATTCATCTCCTACTCTAAAATGTTCGAGACAATGTCTGGCCTGTCGTGGCTGTCATAAAGTGTCCGACAGTCTGACAAATTAAAAGTGTCTTAAGTGTCTGAGTGTCTAAGTGAAAATATTAAAAATGCCGTCACTAATAAGCTTGGTATTGCAACGGGGTCGATGGAACGCGGCATGGTGGGCGGAGGATCTCGCAATGGGGCTGTTGAGAGCCCTGTTGAATCTCGTAGTATTTCAAAGAGTAAGTAATATTTGTTTTATATTAAAATTATGTTTTATATTAAAATTATGTTTTATAATATATTAATTATTTATAATATATATTATAATTTGATTTAATTTAATTTATAGTACGACTTTACTCATGAGATCCGGATTCCCGGTTTCATTAACATAGCACATCGACAAGATGTGCGAATGTTGCGGCGGCAAGAGCACTATTTCCGCGAGGATGTGTGGGAGCATAACGGCCCCGACGGCCTCTATTTGGCGTTAAGACGTCTCTTCGGGCTCGAGCCCTACGAGGAAGACGTGGTGGAAGAACCGTGGGACGAGCCTCCGAGCAAGAGGTCGAAGAATTAATTGTAAGTATCTATTTTTTAAAAATTTATATTAGATTTATAAAAATTAAATTCTTTACTAATATGCTTGTATTTTTTTTCTGTTTCAGATGGAGCGTCACCATTAAATTATATTATATTATATATTATTATTTTTTTATTATTATTTTTACACACACACACACACACACACACACATTTGTATTAAACATAAATTTTAAATAAATATTATTATTATTATATTTAAAAAAAATGTCGTTTATTTCTGCGCCTCCTTCTCCCACGTCCATGCATGCCTCGCGCTGTCTCTCTCTTTCTCCCACATGCATGCGAACGTCATCCTTTTCCCACGCCAATGCGGACGCAATCCTTTTCCTACACGTGTGCATGCCTCGCGCTATCTCTCTCACACCGCCTTGCGAACGCCGTATTATCCACGTGCATCTTCGCGCTATCTATCTCTCTCTTTCTCCCAAGTGCATGCCTCGCGCTATCTCTCTCACACCGCCTTGCGAACGCCGTATTATCCGCATGCATCCTTCGCGCTATCTCTCTCTCTCTTTCTCCCAAGTGCATGCCTCGCGCTATCTCTCTCTCTTTCTCCCAAGTGCATGCCTCGCGCCATCTCTCTCCAACGTGCATGCCTCGCGCCATCTCTCTCCAACGTGCATGCCTCGCGCCATCTTTCTCTCTCTCTCTCTCTCCAACGCATGCAAACGCTATCCTTGTCTTACGCTCATATGGACGCTTCGCGCTATCCTTCTCCCACGCCTCCTCGCGGTATCGCGTTCCCTCTTCCTCGCGGGTCCCTCGCCTATCGATTTCGCCGCGATCCCCCTCTTCCCCGCGGGTCCATCACCTATCGGTTTCGCCGCGATCCCCCTCCCCCTCTCCGCGGACCCCTCGCCTACCGGTTAGGTTAGCGGGTCCCTCGCCTATCGGTTAGGACGCGGTCCCCCTCCCCCTCTCCGCGGACCCCTCGCCCATCGGTTAGGACGCGGTCCCCCTCCCCCCTCTCCGCGGACCCCTCGCCCATCGGTTAGGACGCGATTCCCCCGCGTGACGTCATACCCCCCGCGCCGGTTTCCCCTCGCCCCTCACCCCCCCTCAGAGGACCATGGCTTAGAACCGGCCTTACTACTCTACTGAGAAGAGCCGACGGAAGTGGAGTGAGTGAAGAGGAGGGTAAGGAGAAGAGGTGGGAAAGGAAACGGTCGGAAGGTGAGAAGTGCGGAGAGATGGAGAAGTGGATAAAGGAGATAGTGAAGGATGTGAGGGATAAGAGCGATGAGAGGGATAAGGAGGAAGATAAGACGGTGGAGAAGAGAGAGTGTGATGGAGGAAGTGAGAGAGTTAAGGAGAGAGATAAGACAATGAAAAAGAGAGATTGGGAGAGGAAGAGAAGAAGGGGGAGTAGGATCAGTAACGTCGTCAGGAGAGAAGAGCGCAGAGGTTCGGGAGGAAGGAGGAGAAGAGGCAATAAGTCCTAGTAGAAAAGAAAGAAAAGAGGGCGAAAGGGAGAAAGCGACATCGGAGAAGGTAAGCGAGGAGGAAAAGAAGGAAGAAAGAGAGAGGAGACGGAGGAGCCGGACAGAGAAGAGAGAAGAAAGATAGATGAGCTGCAGGAGAGGAAAGAGGTAAAGGGAGAGACGGGAAAGAAGAAAAGAAGAGATTGATGGGGAGAGGAGGAAGGCAGAGGGAAGATGGGGGATCGAAGAAGGGAGGGGAGGAAGGTTTGTAAGGTCACAAAGGACCAGGTCGGGTGAAGAACAGGAAAATTTGTAGAGATTGTAAAGGTTTGGGTACGTTCCTGAAAAACGCCTTCAAAACCCCAAGGGAACTGAATAAATGACATACATACATAACATAGATATAACATGTGCACTTATTACGTACATGTTATATGTATAACAATCATATCTTGGTTTGCTGGGTTACAATATATGCAGTACAGTTGGAGAAAATTGAACTAAAATATATTATATATGTATGTAAATATATTATACATATAATTTTAATCGTATATGTAAATGTTATATATTTTTGTAATATAAATTTACAAACATTTACAATATTATATATTTATCTTAATCGTAACAGAATAATGAATTTACAATATTCTGAATATTAAAAATAAAGAATGGGCTCTTCTATCGTCCATTTTTGTGAGAATGCAATTATTTTTTTCGTTTCTTCAATTTTAGTTAATAAAGACAATCTTTGCATTAAGATTTTTTTTCGAATTGTACTGCATAAATTGTAACCCAGCAAACCAAGATATGATTGTTATACAGGCTGTCCCAGAACCGGCGGAAAAGTTTTTAATGACAGATTCTTCATGAAATTCTAAGCCGAAAAGCTCTTTACAAAAAAGTGATCCGATGAATAGAATTTGAATAGTGAGGCATTGAAGTTGACGTATGGGAGTGCATGAAATTCGCGCGGTCAGGATCGGCACGACCAAGTTTGACTCATGACTCGTGTATCGCGATGATGCATGTTTCTTATTACTCTACATTATTCTGCTAATAATAATATGAATTAAATAGTAATTAATCTTATTACAATTGATATTTATCTTTATTAATTAATAATTATTTATGTACTTTGTTTACGTACTAGTTGCATAATCCTTAAACATGGATATGCGGGATATTGATTAGATTAACTTAACAAATGACAAATGTAAAATAAATAATTAATAAATAACAAATTGTTCATAATTTTATCAATCAATTAATTAATTAATTACTCAAATAACTTAAATTAGTTTCCCATATTTTTCCGTGTTTAAGAATTAAGCAACTATACTGCGTTCACGGAAAGAACAACCTCGCTTTTCGTCCGGTTCGGTCAGATCCCGCCCGATCGACCGCCCATTTTGCACCCTCTATGCTGTCAATATTGGTCTTGCAGCTTGCAGATCCGGCTAATTGACAAAGGAGACCCGCGCATTCCTTAATGAATTCTTTCAAACATTAGAAAGTTAATATGATCGATACGCATACGGCATTGAAGTAACGCGCTGAAGTCTCTCACCTAATCCCCACTCCGCCCAAAGCTGCGCGAAGCGAAGTTGTTCTCTCCGTGAACGCAGTATAGTACGTAATAGAGAATAAATCAATAATAAATAAATAATGAATAATTAAATAATTGTGTAAGTAATATCGAAATATGGTTTCAAAAGAATATGAAAAATTTCAAATATGTATTTTTGATGAAATATCGGGTGTAATGTTTTTCGAATAATCTGAAAAGGATTACAATTGCTTTATGCACGTTACAAAATAAACGAATTACAGCAAGTGTTCAAAATGTCCACCACCCACTGCAAGGCATAAACAAATTAATAAATAAATAATTACCAGAGAGTCCCCGATATTACTAGTCTATAAATTGCAGCTGAATTTGGTTTTGAAACCTCTATTGCTAATTACCGGAGGATTTTCTTCTTCCCAAAAATGATAATTACGAATATTGAATGTTCCTTCTTTTTTTAAATTTTATTCATTCGTGAATAGTATTTTATTTGGAAAATTATTATTATTGTCTTCTTATTTAATTAGCAACGAAATTCTAAGTAGGCATATCTTTGTCTTGACCTTTCTTTATTTCAACATCGATGTGAAACAATTGAAGTATGATAAATTTTTTTGTTAATTTTGTCACACGGCTCTACGAGAACAAGATTTTCGTAAAAAGTGGAGTTCTCAAACGAAGAGTACTGTGACATGTTATTAGTGTACGGTTTATTAGGATAATTACGATAATTAGGACAAAATGCAAATGCTCGGGAATATGCAATTCGTTTTCCTCGTCGTAATCGGCAGAGTGTAAATGTATCTTTAAGATTGGTTAATCGAGCAAGACATACTGGTCAATTGTCATTGAACAGACAGGGAATTGGTGGCATTGATCGTACTGCCTGAAACGAAGAAATGAGGAAATTGTTCTTCAAGCATTTGAAGATAATCCTCAAAAAAGTATACGAGTTGCAGCACGTGAATTAAATTTATCTAGAAGTAACATTAATAGAATTTTGAAAGACAATAAAATGCATGCTTATCATTACACTCGTGTGCAAGATCTTCTACCCGGAGATTATGTTGGTAGAATTAAATTTTGTACGTGGCTACTTGAACAAGAAAAAAATAATAATAATTTTGTAAATAAAATACTATTCACGGATGAATCAAATTTTTCAAGAGAAGGAACGTTCAATATTCACAATTACCATTTTTGGGGAAAAGAAAATCCTCACGTGATTAGCAGAAGGGGTTTCCAAATCAAATTCAGCCGCAATTTATGGGCTGGTATTATCGGGGACTCTCTGGTAATTATTTATTTATTTATTAATCAATTCTTTCTTTCATTTATCTATTTACTTATTCGTATTAATACACGACCTAAATTGCTCGTACATTTTAGAGAAACCTATGAAATTATTAAAATTAAATTATTAATTATTAAATTCATATTGTTTGTAATTTTTATGTTTATAATGGAGTAGTATGAGTTCTAAATATTTTTCAGATTGGACCATTCGAGTTGCCGCCACGTTTAAGTGGGGAAACTTACGCGAATTTTTTGAACAATGATTTGCCCGAACTATTGGAAGATGTTCCATTGCATGTTCGACAAGATATGCTTTTTCAGCATGATGGTGTTCCTGCGCACTTTTCTGTTAGAGCGAGACGGGTTTTAAACGAAAAATACCCAAATGCTTGGATAGGTCGTGGTGGACCAATAAACTGGCCCGCAAGGTCACCAGATTTAAATCCTTTGGATTTTTTCCTGTGGGGTCACATGAAAGTGCACGTATACCGCGAAACCTTCGATAATGATGCAGAACTGGAGGGAAAGATGTTGACATCTTTAGGCTACATCACGGCAGACATGATCGAAAGAGCGTGTCAAAATGTAATAAAGCGTGCACGTCTATGCATTGCAGTGGGTGGTGGACATTTTGAATACTTGCTGTAATTTGTTTATTTTGTAACGTGCGTAAAATAATTGTAATTCTTTTTAGATTAATCGAAAAACATTACACCCGATATTTCATCAAAAATACGTATTTGAAATTTTTCATATTCTTCCTTATTTCGATATTAATTACACAATTATTTAATTATTCATTATTTATTCATTACTGATTTATTCTCTATTACGTACTAACTGCTTAATCCTTAAACACGGAAAAATATGGGAAACTAATTTACGTTATTTGAGTAATTAATTAATTAATTGATTGATAAAATTATGAACAATTTGTTATTTATTAATAAAAGTTTTTCGGTCGTTACATGATCTGTCACATCCTGGGGTTAGAGCCACTGCTAAATTAATAATGCAAATATTTGTTTGGCCAGGTATTCAGCAAGATTGTCGTAAATGGTCGCAGGCATGTCTACAATGTCAGCAAGCAAAAATTTCAAGACACAATAAAACACCAGTTGGGATTTTTCAAACTCCTACACAGCGTTTTGAGCATATTCACATCGACATCGTAGGACCTATGCCAATTTCAAAATCGATATCGATATTGCCTGACAATAATAGATCGATACACGAGGTGGCCTGAAGCCATACTGATCCCAGATATTTCAGCAGAAACGATTGCGAGCAGCATCTTTGCTAATTGGATAGCAAGATTTGGAGTACCAGCTCGAATAACAATTGATCAAGGTCGACAATTTGAAGCAGAGTTATTCAGTCGTTTGACCCCGCTTACCGGTTCAAAACATTTTAGGACAACGGCATACCATCCAGCAGCAAATGGAATGGTCGAACGCTTCCATAGGCAACTAAAGACAGCCATTAAATGCCACTAAACAGAAAAATGGATTGAGATTTTACCGGTGGTGTTAATGGGCATCAGAGCAGCATGGAAAAATGATTTACAAGCAACAACAGCAGAAATGGTTTATGGAGAACCAATTAAGCTACCAGGCCAATTTCTGCAACAAAGTACTCCAAAAGATTCTGAAGGAAACTATGGAGATATGCTTTGTCGATTGAGGAAAATATGCAAGATTTAAAACCACAAGAAATTAAGAGGCACGGTCAATCAACAACTTTCGTATTTCAAGATATGAAGACAACATCTCATGCATTCGTACGAAGAGAATTGCTTGGCGGATCTCTTCAACCACCTTACGAGGGACCTTTTAAAATAATGAAAAGGAATGATAAAGTAGTTACACTCCGTAAAAATGGGAAAGATATAAATGTGTCGATAGACCGTTTGAAACCGGCGTACATCCTTCAAGAAGATGAGACGGAAGCAAGTCCAAAAGTAAAGCAACAAGCAAAATAGGAACAACAAAAGCAACCAGAAGAGATTAAGACTCGCAGTGGACGAACATCTCGCCCAATAGTCCGCTTTCAAATCTCATAAATTTATATACAACGAAGGGTGTAATGTGGCGACTCTATCTCTCGCCGCCATCTTCAAGTCACAGGCCGCGGTCGACGCGATTGAACATTCGCGTCCGAACATCGAGCGTCAAACTCAGCATGCTATGATTTATTTTACCACGAGCACCGTTAGAAGGCGTCGTAACAAAAACAATTACTCGATAGAAGAATCCAATCAGTAACATTATATAAAGGAGTCGATTCGGCATCATGAAGCGATTCCCAATTGGACGGGTTAATGTCCAACACGTAACGGCAGCAATTCGTTTCGAATAGCTTGCATTTTGAGCCTTTCAGCATCTCAACGAGATTTTGCAGAACATCGAGATCCCAAAGACCTTTCACCTCCACAAGATTTTCCGATCACTGAGATCTTCGAGACCTTCCATCTCAGCGAGATTCTCTGATCTCCGAGATCTTCGAGACCTTCCTTCTCCTTGAAATATTCCTGAACTTCGAGATCCTCCAGAGCTTCTAGTATCTCTACGAGATTTTTCCAGAACTTCGAGATCCTCCAGATCTTTTAGCATCTCTACGAGATCTTTTCAGGATCTCGAGATCCTCCAGATCTTCTAGCATTTCTACGAGATCTTTCCAGATCTTCGAGATCTTTCCAGATCTTCGAGATCTCACCGACCTTCCAGCATCTCTACGATATCTTTCCAGATCCTCGAGATCCTCTAGACCTTCCATCTCCTTGAGATTTTTCTGATCCTCGAGACCTTCCAGACTCCGAGATATTCTAGAGCATCTAGATGAAATCTTCTAGAAAAGATCCTAGAACAACGCAGTATCTTCCCTGGAAACTTATTCCCTGGGAGTCTGATTACATACGGAGAGTTGAATTACCTTCTCCTTTAAGGACCTCGAATCAATCTCCTCCTCCAACACCAAGAGTGCTTCGAAACCTCTTCGGGAGTAATAAAATTGATAAGGAGACTCAGACTGAGTCAAATAGATTGGGTCCTATTAAATATACAAAAACCCATCCAATAATAATCTTTATGGAAAAATGTCCCATGTAAATATGTTTTAATAAATATAATTTGTTAAAGAAAAATAAAGAAAAATACCTCTACAAATTGATTGGTATTTCTTTTAATTTTAATGCCGAGTTGTTTTGTAAAATTTGTTGTAATTCATCATCAATCTTCTGGAATTCCGCTAATTTTTCAAAATTTATTGCTTCTTGAATGCTCCCTACTCTTGAGAGAGCGTCTGCTACCAAGTTTTCCTTTCCAGAAATATGTTGAATATCTGAAGTGAATTCCCCAATGAACTCAAGACGGCGTGCTTGGCGCGGAGAGCTTCGAAGCGGATCTTGATTAAAAGCGTATATAAGTGGTTTGTGGTCTGTAAACACTGTAAATTTCCGTCCTTCTAAGAGATGCCTATAATATTTTATCGCTATATATATTGCCAGCAATTCTCTATCATAAGCACAGTACTTTCTTTGAGCAAGACTTAATTTTTTGCTCATGAACGCTAGTGGTTGCCAATCTTTTCCGATTTTTTGTTGAACTGCAGCTCCTATAGCATTCTCAGAACCATCTGTGATTACGGCAAGTTCAGCTCGTGGATCAGGATGTGCTAGCATTGTTGCTGGGGATAGACTATTTTTTGTTTTTTTAAATGCTTCTTCTAAATCTGGTGTCCAAATAATTGGTGTCTTTCTATTCGATTTAGGACCTGCTAAAGTTTCATTGAGTCTTGCTTGGTCTTTTGCGGCTCCAGGAATGAATCTTCTATAAAAGTTTAGCATTCCCAAGAATTGACGCATTTGCTTGATTGTTTGCGGTTTCGGAAAGTTTTGAATCGCCTGGACTTTTTCTGCTAGGGGTTTAGTACCTTCTGCTGATACTAAATATCCTAAGAATTTAATTTGATATTCCCCGAATAAACATTTAGTAGGATTTATAATTAACCCAAAGTCGTTTAATCTTTGAAATAATTTTCTTAAATGCACGTCATGTTCCTCTTCAGATTTCGACACTACCAATATATCATCGATATATGCGTAGCAAAAGTCTAACCCGTGAATCACCTTGTTGATGAAGCGTTGGAAAGTTTGCGCTGCGTTGCGTAGTCCAAACGGCATATATTTGTACTCAAACAAGCCAAAGGGAGTTGTTATTGCCGTTTTTAGAATATCTTCAGGATGTACCGGTATCTGGTTGTAAGCTCTTACCAAGTCTATTGTTGAAAATATTTTCTTGCTTTTCAACGCCTGTGTAAAATCTTCAATGTGAGGAATTGGATACCGGTCTGGTACAGTTCTTGCATTTAATTTTCGATAATCTCCGCATGGTTGCCAGCAATTTCATTTTTTCGGTGCCATATGCAGAGGTGCAGCCCATGGGCTCTTCGAAGGTTGAATTACCCCTTCTTCTAACAAGAGGTCAAATTCAGCTTTTGCTGCCTTTAATTTATCTGCGGCCAGACGTCGTGGTCGGCATCCTTCCGGCGGTCCTGGCGTTGTTTTAATGTAATGTACTGTGGTATGGCATGGTTCCTTTCTGATTCCCGTAGACTTAACGGAATGTTAGGGTATTCATTAAGTATTCCGTGAAAATTCGCTTGCTTAATTACGACTTTGATACTCTCGTTTTTCAAAACGACTGGAGATTTTTTCATAGATAATCCTGTTTTTCCATCAATTAAACGGCCCTTCTTAAGATCTGGGAATAGATGAAAATAGGACAAAAAGTCAGCGCCAATTATTGGTTGTGTTACATCAGCTATTGTGTCTTAAACCAAGGTTTAATTCCAAGGTAATTTGTCCGTAAGTTCTAATAATTGTGTTGTTTGCTGCAAAAAGTTGGTATAAACTTAACCCTAACGGGCCTTTTAATAGATTACGTGGATATACACTGATATCCGATCCCGTATCTATTAAATATTGCTTCTTAGTTTTCATGTCTGTTACGATAAGGCGGCGGGGTCGTGGGTCAGGGTCGTTGGCCGCCATCAACGACTGCCCTCCTCGTTTTCCTTTTTAAAATTACACGGTTGTTGGCACTTCTTCGCATTGCTTTTAAATCTACGATGATAGAAGCATTGTCCATCATCAATCCTATTACGGCTTGGTGAATGTTCTTTTGCTGCCCGATTCCTAGATCGACCTCTTGAACGGGATTGCCCTTTAACTTGCTGGGTCAATTTTGCTAACTGTTGCGTAAATATTTTTATTTGACTTTCTAATGAGGAGTTCGTGACGGTGGGTGCAGTTGCTGTCGCTACCACAGTTCGGCTAATGACTTCTGCAATACGATCAGCCTGTTCAGCAACGTCTTCCAACCTGTCTTCAGTCCTAGTTGCTAAAATGATTTGCATCTGAGAAGGTAACCGTCCTAACCATAAAGTTCGCAGAAATTGCTCCGGAATATTTGTACCGGCAAGTGTCCGCAAATGTCGTGGGAATTGGGAGGGTTTTCGATCACCGAGTTCCTCATGCTCCAATAATTGACGGATTCGTTGCTCCTGTGTGTCTGAAAGTCTTTTAATTAACGCCTTTTTCAAGGCTTCATATTTTCCTTCAGCGGGAGGCTGTGTGACGATATCTCTTACTTCCCGTGCATACTTGGTTTCCATGTATGCAAGTATATAAGAATATTTCGTCCCATCTTGTGTTATTCTTCCGAGGGTGAATTGCCCCTCTAACTGAGCAAACCAAAGTTCAGGCTCTTCTGACCGAAAGGGAGGTGCTTTAATAGCCAGGTTGCCGATTTGTTGGTTGTCAACCTCCATGATCACATCGGTCACCAATTTGTAGAGGTATTTTTCTTTATTTTTCTTTAACAAATTATATTTATTAAAACATATTTACATGGGACATTTTTCCCTAAAGGTTATTATTGGATGGGTTTTTGTATATTTAATAGGACCCAATCTATTTGACTCAGTCTGAGTCTTCTTATCAATTTTATTACTCCCGAAGAAGTTTCGAAGCACTCTTGGTGTTGGAGGAGGAGATTGATTCGGGGTCCTTAAAGGAGAAGGTAATTCAACTCTCCGGATGTAATCAGATTCCCAGGGAATAAGTTTCCAGGGAAGATACTGCGTTGTTCTAGGATCTTTTCTAGAAGATTTCATCTAGATGCTCTAGAATATTTCGGAGTCTGGAAGGTCTCGACGATCAGAAAAATCTCAAGGAGATGGAAGGTCTAGAGGATCTCGAGGATCTGGAAAGATATCGTAGAGATGCTGGAAGGTCGGTGAGATCTCGAAGATCTGAAAAGATCTCGTAGAGATGCTAGAAGATCTGGAGGATCTCGAGGTTCTGAAAAGATCTCGTAGAGATGCTAGAAGATCTGGAGGATCTCGAAGTTCTGGAAAAATCTCGTAGAGATACTAGAAGCTCTGGAAGATCTCGAAGTTCAGGAATATTTCAAGAAGGAAGGTCTTGAAGATCTCGGAGATCAGAGAATCTCGCTGAGATGGAAGGTCTCGAAGATCTCAGTGATCGGAAAATCTTGTGGAGGTGAAAGGTCTTTGGGATCTCGATGTTCTGCAAAATCTCGTTGAGATGCTGAAAGGCTCAAAATACAAGCTATTCGAAACGAATTGCTGCCGTTACGTGTTGAACATTAACCCATCCAACTGGGAATCGCTTCATGATGCCAAATCGACTCCTTTATATAATGTTACTGATTGGATTCTTCTATCGAGTAATTGTTTTTGTCACGACGCCTTCTAACGGTGCTCATGGTAAAATAAATCATAGCATGCTGAGTTTGACGCTCGATGTTCGGACGCGAATGTTCAATCGCGTCGACCGCGGCCTGTGACTTGAAGGTGGCGGCGAGAGACAGAGTCGCCACATTAATTATTTATTTTACATTTGTCATTTGTTAAGTTAATCTAATCAATATCCCGTAAATCCCATGTTTAAGGACTATGCAACTAGTACGTAAACAAAGTACACAAATAATTATTAATTAATAAAGATAAATATCAATTGTAATAAGATTAATTACTATTTAATTCATAGATAGGGAAGGGAAAAATGGCGGTTGGGGAAGAGATAGTTAGGGCATGTGCTCGAAGGGAAAGGCGCGGGTAGTTGGTGCAGAGAGGAAGGAATCGGAGCGGAGGAAAGGAGTAGGAAGAGCAAAAATGGAGGAACAGATGTGAGTAAGGAGAACAAGGTGGAAGGATGATTATAGAAGAAAGAAGGACACAAAGACGTTTGGCAGTTTGGAGGTTAGAAGGAAGAAAAAGAGAGAGAGAAGATGGATAGAAGGAGAAGGAAAGAGGAGAATTAGATAAGATAGGGCATAAAGGAACGAGGAGAGTTAAACGGGAAAATCCGAGAGGTGGCGCCGAATGTAGGTAAGAAACTAGGATCGAGCACATACGGAATCAGTGAATATCGATACGGAAACGGACAGTAGGAATAGAATATAGCAAGTGAAAAGAAGGAAAGATAAAGGTGTAACAAAAGCGGAAGGAAAGAAGTGGTGTGTGAGAGTGAAGAGAGATAGGATAAGGAGAAGATAGGTTAAGAGAGAAATGTAAGATGAACTGTGGGATTGTAAAGAGTGTAAAAGGAAGTGTAAGAAAGAGGTGTTGTTGTGAGACTTTGTAACCCCAAGGGGAACAAATAAAACCATACATACATACATACTATTTAATTCATATTATTAATAGCAGAATAATGTAGAGTAATAAGAAACATGCATCGTCGCGGTACACGAGTCATGAGTCAAACTTGGTCGTACCGATCCTGACCGCGCGAATTTCATGCGCTCCCATACGTCAAGTTCAATGCCTCACCATTCAAATTCTATTCATCGGATCACTTTTTTGTAAAGAGCTTTTCGGCTTAGAATTTCATGAAGAATCTGTCATTAAAAACTTTTCCGCCAGTTCTGGGACACCCTGTATATATAACATGTACGTAATAAATGCACATGCAAAACGCATTTGGTGGGAAATATTTCTTTCAACAACCAGCTCACGAATCGGTTGCCTCTGAGATACATTTTTTAACCAAAGCGCACATGCAAAACGCATTTGGTGGGAAATATTTCTTTCAACAACCAACTCACGAATTGATCGCCTCTGGGATAAAATTATTTTTTTAATAATCAGAGCGCACATGCAAACCGCTTCTGGAATAAAATATTTGTTAAAAGCAACCAGCGCACAAATTAGAGTGCCTCTGACTAACAAGTACGTCTACATAGATATATACATGTGTATTACACGTACGTACACGTATGTATATACACATACATACATACATACATACATACACATATGTATATACATATATGTATATACCACTATACGTATATACCACGTATACAGGATGTATCCTAAAAAGTGGGAAGTATTGCAATGGGGGATTCAGGACACAAAAATAAGAGAAAAAGTTCATATAAACATATGTCCGATATGACCTTATTTTCAAATTATAGCTTGTTTTATTTTCCAATAGAGTTTAAGATACTTGGATATCGGTTTGCATTACCTCTGACTGCATTACCGTGGGCTAATCCATATATGAGATGTACGTCTGCCATTTCATTGTTTGACCAAACCATAGGTTTCATTTAAACGTACTTCTGTCGTTAATAGTACTAACATACGATACGAATACCTTACCTTCACTGAACACAAGATATGAACCGTATCACTTACAACACAAATAATACGCATTTATGTTTACAAATTAACAAAACCTTAAGTCCTTTAAATCTTGTACATAAACAGCAAACCGATATCCAAGTATGCTATCTTAATTCTATTGGAAAATAAAACAAGCTATAATTTGAAAACAAGGTCATATCGGACATATGTTTATATGAACTTTTTCTCTTATTTTTGTGTCCTGAATCCCCCATTGCAATACTTTCCACTTTTTAGGATACACCCTGTATATACCACTAAAAAGAGGTTTGTATTTCGCTTTTATCCCATTATGTACACATAACATATTAAATATGTACACGATATTTATTTTCGCTGTTGCACCTGGCACATTATAACGCCTTATAATGATCGATTTTACTCGCGCTGTTTTCTTGTTACGCGTACGTATAGCACTTCTCGCGCGACTGCGAATCATAGATGCAAGTTTTGCGTTTTGTGCCCGCTGCCAGCGTGTGTAGAGGCGATACGCACACAAGCGTGAACCGTGTACATGTAATGCGCAGAGCGTCCTGCGCATTACATGTACACGGTTCACGCTTGTGTGCGTATCGCCTCTACACGCGCTGGCAGTGGGCACAAAACGCAAAACTTGCATCACTGCTGCGAATATCTGTCTGCGTAAGATCATATCGTCGTATGTATCGGATTACTCACGCTACACACATACTACTATAATGACACGGTGAATATGAAAGAAAGTGGCGCACAATACTCCGATACGATCAAAAAGCAACCAAAACTCTGAAAAACGAAAGTACTTATATACTTAATATATATTAAATGTATATATTTTTATTTACGAAATTTATAAGCTGATAATATAATAATATTAGCTTATAATATTGTTACTTAATGATTATAATAGAAATAATAAAGAATTAAAAAAGCATAAAAAACACATCAAAATCTGTAATCTTTTATCAATCTATTAAAATCTCTCAAAGAAATAAAAAACAAAAAAAATGGATTGTTATTCTGTAAGATGTTTAGTTATCTCTATCGTTCTCTAAATTCTTTCTCGCTCTCGCTTTCTGCAACTTGTCAGCATCAAAGAGTTCTAAATTACAAGAAGAAATTCTTTAATACTTATGATAACTCATGAATGCCAACATTTTATAAAATAAAAAACTGAAGCTTTTATTTTGTTTATTGTCTCTTTGAAAGTAATGTTAATGGATTAATACGATTTTTGCATTTAATGGATTAATGAGATTTTTGCGGTTGAAATGACATCAAATACAGATAATTTTGGTAATTATGCATATTAGAGGCGACCTCACCGATTTCAATGACCTTGACATATGTTGTCAAGGACATGCTCCTGAGTAATCTTCAAAAAGTTTTAGCCGTCGCTCATTGTTTATTAAAAAGTTATCAACAAAATAAGTTTAACGAATGGAACATGATTGTCTGACACCGTGTACATTTAAGAATCAGAATTAAGAATCAGAAATCACACACAGAAATAGGTTTGGGTTAGGTTATATCTTCCGGAAGTGGAGCCCGCCCCTAGGGGGGAAGGGGCGGAACCCACTGTGTCCACGCATATATTTTACAACGCGAAGCGAGGTCCACCACACAATTGTTATGTGGATGGAAAAGTGTATGCGTGGATGCAGTGGGTTCCGCCTCCCTACGGGGGGGCTCCACTTCCGGAACATATAACCTAACCCAAACTTATTTCTGTGATTTCTGATTCTTAAACACTTATTACATTTACTTATTGCATTACATTACATTACATTACATTACAATCATTTAAACACATATTACAAATTGAAACGTAGTAAATCTCCTTTGCTCACGCGTCAAATAAGGAGGGGCTCCGCCCTCCCCCGCCCACCTTTTCACTTTATAATACACACACATGTCATATATATTGTGTGTATGTGTATACTTCTTAATATTAATGTCAGAAAATTACGCTCGATTTGTTAAATTTATTTTGTTAATAACTTTTTAATAAACAACGAGCGACGGCTAAAACTTTTTGAAAGTTACTCAGGAGCATGTCCTTGACAACATATGTCAAGGTCATTGAAATCGGTGAAGTCGCCCGTAATATGCATAATTACCAAAATTATTTGTATTTGATGTCATTTCAACCGCAAAAATCTCATTAATCCATTACAATTACTTTCAAAGAGATAACATAGAAAGTATAAAAATTTTAATGTTTGATTTATTTATTAATCTTTTTGTAATTTTCTATAAATAAGTAATAATAATAATGAAAGATAAAAATAATAAAAAGAAAGGAAGAAATAGAAAAAAAATTGTCGTGAGTTGTATAACTAAATTTCTTGGCTCTTGATATACATATTTGCTAACCCACTATAAATATTCCAGTGAATCTGGACATTAAGAAGATCCAAAAGCTCGTCTGTTTTACCGACCAAAGCGATTATTATTTTGCACACCGAAATCTCTTTTTAGTTGAATAGAATAATAAATCCTTTTCCACGATTTAAGTACACATCGAAACAAAGATGAGACTTCACGAGTTTATGTTAAAAACGGAAAGAAACCAAAAAATTACAGTTTTTTTATCGGCTTCTGGTGTCAGGTCGAAAAAATACTTATGTAATATAAAAGTTTTGCAATGTGTACGTGCAAAATAAGATACCTCTCCGCTCGGAAATGCCTGAAGGAATATAGGTAAACGTTTAGAAACGTGTTTAGAAGCCTAGTAAAAAAGATTACTGTCTGCAAAAATTTCGTGCATATGTGTGTGTGCGAAATCGAGGCTCAAGAGTAAAACAGAGCAGTAGATTAGTTGCGTGATGTCGCGATAGACAGAGCTGCAATCGTACATGACAAAGACAGACATAATCGTACTATCTTCGTCTCTTTCATGTGTATGAGAATAATATACATGTACGCACTAACATTATTGCAGTATCTTTTTTTCTCTTGATCATACGCTCTGTCTCTTTCTAATCGTTCGCTCGCTATGTACTACGTATCGCTTAGCTTCATGCTCCTCATATATTCACTT
>WHNR01000380.1:0-41125 GCA_009859135.1 Formica selysi
TTATGAAACTTTCGGTATATCTCCTTACAGGCACGTAACTACCGTTCCGAACGAAGGAAACTTGCGTACATAGCGATCTTAGCTCTGTGTGCCGAGAAGCGTTGTTCCTCTATTTCCTTGATGTGTTATGAAAATTTTCGGCAAATCTCGCTTACAGGCACGTAACTAAGTCGTTCCGAACGAAGGAAACTTGCGTACATAGCGATCTTAGCTCTGTGTGCCGAGAAGCGTTGTTCCTCAATTTCCTTGATGTGTTATGAAAACTTTCGGTATATCTCACTTACAGGTACGTAACTAAGTCGTTCCGAACGAAGGAAACTTGCGTACATAGCGATCTTAGCTCTGTGTGCCGAGAAGCGTTGTTCCTCAATTTCCTTGATGTGTTATGAAAATTTTCGGCAATCTCGCTTACAGGCACGTAACTAAGTCGTTCCGAACGAAGGAAACTTGCGTACATAGCGATCTTAGCTCTGTGTGCCGAGAAGCGTTGTTCCTCAATTTCCTTGATGTGTTATGAAAATTTCGGTATATCTCCTTACAGGTACGTAACTAAGTCGTTCCGAACGAAGGAAACTTGCGTACATAGCGATCTTAGCTCTGTGTGCCGAGAAGCGTTGTTCCTCAATTTCCTTGATGTGTTATGAAAATTTTCGGTAAATCTCACTTACAGGTACGTAACTAAGTCGTTCCGAACGAAGGAAACTTGCGTACATAGCGATCTTAGCTCTGTGTGCCGAGAAGCGTTGTTCCTCAATTTCCTTGATGTGTTATGAAAACTTTCGGTATATCTCACTTACAGGTACGTAACTAAGTCGTTCCGAACGAAGGAAACTTGCGTACATAGCGATCTTAGCTCTGTGTGCCGAGAAGCGTTGTTCCTCAATTTCCTTGATGTGTTATGAAAATTTTCGGCAAATCTCGCTTACAGGCACGTAACTAAGTCGTTCCGAACGAAGGAAACTTGCGTACATAGCGATCTTAGCTCTGTGTGCCGAGAAGCGTTGTTCCTCAATTTCCTTGATGTGTTATGAAAATTTCGGCAAATCTCGCTTACAGGCACGTAACTAAGTCGTTCCGAACGAAGGAAACTTGCGTACATAGCGATCTTAGCTCTGTGTGCCGAGAAGCGTTGTTCCTCAATTTCCTTGATGTGTTATGAAAACTTTCGGCAATCTCGCTTACAGGCACGTAACTAAGTCGTTCCGAACGAAGGAAACTTGCGTACATAGCGATCTTAGCTCTGTGTGCCGAGAAGCGTTGTTCCTCAATTTCCTTGATGTGTTATGAAAACTTTCGGTATATCTCACTTACAGGTACGTAACTAAGTCGTTCCGAACGAAGGAAACTTGCGTACATAGCGATCTTAGCTCTGTGTGCCGAGAAGCGTTGTTCCTCAATTTCCTTGATGTGTTATGAAAATTTTCGGCAAATCTCGCTTACAGGCACGTAACTAAGTCGTTCCGAACGAAGGAAACTTGCGTACATAGCGATCTTAGCTCTGTGTGCCGAGAAGCGTTGTTCCTCAATTTCCTTGATGTGTTATGAAAATTTCGGTAATCTCCTTACAGGCACGTAACTAAGTCGTTCCGAACGAAGGAAACTTGCGTACATAGCGATCTTAGCTCTGTGTGCCGAGAAGCGTTGTTCCTCAATTTCCTTGATGTGTTATGAAAATTTCGGCAAATCTCGCTTACAGGCACGTAACTAAGTCGTTCCGAACGAAGGAAACTTGCGTACATAGCGATCTTAGCTCTGTGTGCCGAGAAGCGTTGTTCCTCAATTTCCTTGATGTGTTATGAAAACTTTCGGTATATCTCACTTACAGGTACGTAACTAAGTCGTTCCGAACGAAGGAAACTTGCGTACATAGCGATCTTAGCTCTGTGTGCCGAGAAGCGTTGTTCCTCAATTTCCTTGATGTGTTATGAAAATTTTCGGCAAATCTCGCTTACAGGCACGTAACTAAGTCGTTCCGAACGAAGGAAACTTGCGTACATAGCGATCTTAGCTCTGTGTGCCGAGAAGCGTTGTTCCTCAATTTCCTTGATGTGTTATGAAAATTTCGGTATATCTCACTTACAGGTACGTAACTAAGTCGTTCCGAACGAAGGAAACTTGCGTACATAGCGATCTTAGCTCTGTGTGCCGAGAAGCGTTGTTCCTCAATTTCCTTGATGTGTTATGAAAATTTCGGCAAATCTCGCTTACAGGCACGTAACTAAGTCGTTCCGAACGAAGGAAACTTGCGTACATAGCGATCTTAGCTCTGTGTGCCGAGAAGCGTTGTTCCTCAATTTCCTTGATGTGTTATGAAAATTTTCGGCAAATCTCGCTTACAGGCACGTAACTAAGTCGTTCCGAACGAAGGAAACTTGCGTACATAGCGATCTTAGCTCTGTGTGCCGAGAAGCGTTGTTCCTCAATTTCCTTGATGTGTTATGAAAATTTCGGTATATCTCACTTACAGGTACGTAACTAAGTCGTTCCGAACGAAGGAAACTTGCGTACATAGCGATCTTAGCTCTGTGTGCCGAGAAGCGTTGTTCCTCAATTTCCTTGATGTGTTATGAAAATTTTCGGCAAATCTCGCTTACAGGCACGTAACTAAGTCGTTCCGAACGAAGGAAACTTGCGTACATAGCGATCTTAGCTCTGTGTGCCGAGAAGCGTTGTTCCTCAATTTCCTTGATGTGTTATGAAAATTTCGGTATATCTCACTTACAGGACGTAACTAAGTCGTTCCGAACGAAGGAAACTTGCGTACATAGCGATCTTAGCTCTGTGTGCCGAGAAGCGTTGTTCCTCAATTTCCTTGATGTGTTATGAAAATTTCGGCAATCTCGCTTACAGGCACGTAACTAAGTCGTTCCGAACGAAGGAAACTTGCGTACATAGCGATCTTAGCTCTGTGTGCCGAGAAGCGTTGTTCCTCAATTTCCTTGATGTGTTATGAAAACTTTCGGTATATCTCACTTACAGGTACGTAACTAAGTCGTTCCGAACGAAGGAAACTTGCGTACATAGCGATCTTAGCTCTGTGTGCCGAGAAGCGTTGTTCCTCAATTTCCTTGATGTGTTATGAAAATTTCGGTATATCTCACTTACAGGTACGTAACTAAGTCGTTCCGAACGAAGGAAACTTGCGTACATAGCGATCTTAGCTCTGTGTGCCGAGAAGCGTTGTTCCTCAATTTCCTTGATGTGTTATGAAAATTTTCGGCAAATCTCGCTTACAGGTACGTAACTAAGTCGTTCCGAACGAAGGAAACTTGCGTACATAGCGATCTTAGCTCTGTGTGCCGAGAAGCGTTGTTCCTCAATTTCCTTGATGTGTTATGAAAACTTTCGGTATATCTCACTTACAGGTACGTAACTAAGTCGTTCCGAACGAAGGAAACTTGCGTACATAGCGATCTTAGCTCTGTGTGCCGAGAAGCGTTGTTCCTCAATTTCCTTGATGTGTTATGAAAATTTTCGGCAAATCTCGCTTACAGGTACGTAACTAAGTCGTTCCGAACGAAGGAAACTTGCGTACATAGCGATCTTAGCTCTGTGTGCCGAGAAGCGTTGTTCCTCAATTTCCTTGATGTGTTATGAAAATTTCGGCAAATCTCGCTTACAGGCACGTAACTAAGTCGTTCCGAACGAAGGAAACTTGCGTACATAGCGATCTTAGCTCTGTGTGCCGAGAAGCGTTGTTCCTCAATTTCCTTGATGTGTTATGAAAATTTTCGGCAAATCTCGCTTACAGGCACGTAACTAAGTCGTTCCGAACGAAGGAAACTTGCGTACATAGCGATCTTAGCTCTGTGTGCCGAGAAGCGTTGTTCCTCAATTTCCTTGATGTGTTATGAAAATTTCGGTATATCTCACTTACAGGTACGTAACTAAGTCGTTCCGAACGAAGGAAACTTGCGTACATAGCGATCTTAGCTCTGTGTGCCGAGAAGCGTTGTTCCTCAATTTCCTTGATGTGTTATGAAAATTTCGGCAAATCTCGCTTACAGGCACGTAACTAAGTCGTTCCGAACGAAGGAAACTTGCGTACATAGCGATCTTAGCTCTGTGTGCCGAGAAGCGTTGTTCCTCAATTTCCTTGATGTGTTATGAAAATTTTCGGCAAATCTCGCTTACAGGCACGTAACTAAGTCGTTCCGAACGAAGGAAACTTGCGTACATAGCGATCTTAGCTCTGTGTGCCGAGAAGCGTTGTTCCTCAATTTCCTTGATGTGTTATGAAAACTTTCGGTATATCTCACTTACAGGTACGTAACTAAGTCGTTCCGAACGAAGGAAACTTGCGTACATAGCGATCTTAGCTCTGTGTGCCGAGAAGCGTTGTTCCTCAATTTCCTTGATGTGTTATGAAAATTTTCGGCAAATCTCGCTTACAGGCACGTAACTAAGTCGTTCCGAACGAAGGAAACTTGCGTACATAGCGATCTTAGCTCTGTGTGCCGAGAAGCGTTGTTCCTCAATTTCCTTGATGTGTTATGAAAACTTTCGGTATATCTCACTTACAGGTACGTAACTAAGTCGTTCCGAACGAAGGAAACTTGCGTACATAGCGATCTTAGCTCTGTGTGCCGAGAAGCGTTGTTCCTCAATTTCCTTGATGTGTTATGAAAATTTTCGGCAAATCTCGCTTACAGGCACGTAACTAAGTCGTTCCGAACGAAGGAAACTTGCGTACATAGCGATCTTAGCTCTGTGTGCCGAGAAGCGTTGTTCCTCAATTTCCTTGATGTGTTATGAAAACTTTCGGTATATCTCACTTACAGGTACGTAACTAAGTCGTTCCGAACGAAGGAAACTTGCGTACATAGCGATCTTAGCTCTGTGTGCCGAGAAGCGTTGTTCCTCAATTTCCTTGATGTGTTATGAAAATTTTCGGCAAATCTCGCTTACAGGCACGTAACTAAGTCGTTCCGAACGAAGGAAACTTGCGTACATAGCGATCTTAGCTCTGTGTGCCGAGAAGCGTTGTTCCTCAATTTCCTTGATGTGTTATGAAAATTTTCGGTATATCTCACTTACAGGTACGTAACTAAGTCGTTCCGAACGAAGGAAACTTGCGTACATAGCGATCTTAGCTCTGTGTGCCGAGAAGCGTTGTTCCTCAATTTCCTTGATGTGTTATGAAAATTTCGGCAAATCTCGCTTACAGGTACGTAACTAAGTCGTTCCGAACGAAGGAAACTTGCGTACATAGCGATCTTAGCTCTGTGTGCCGAGAAGCGTTGTTCCTCAATTTCCTTGATGTGTTATGAAAATTTTCGGCAAATCTCGCTTACAGGCACGTAACTAAGTCGTTCCGAACGAAGGAAACTTGCGTACATAGCGATCTTAGCTCTGTGTGCCGAGAAGCGTTGTTCCTCAATTTCCTTGATGTGTTATGAAAACTTTCGGTATATCTCACTTACAGGTACGTAACTAAGTCGTTCCGAACGAAGGAAACTTGCGTACATAGCGATCTTAGCTCTGTGTGCCGAGAAGCGTTGTTCCTCAATTTCCTTGATGTGTTATGAAAATTTCGGTAAATCTCGCTTACAGGCACGTAACTAAGTCGTTCCGAACGAAGGAAACTTGCGTACATAGCGATCTTAGCTCTGTGTGCCGAGAAGCGTTGTTCCTCAATTTCCTTGATGTGTTATGAAAATTTTCGGCAAATCTCGCTTACAGGCACGTAACTAAGTCGTTCCGAACGAAGGAAACTTGCGTACATAGCGATCTTAGCTCTGTGTGCCGAGAAGCGTTGTTCCTCAATTTCCTTGATGTGTTATGAAAACTTTCGGTATATCTCACTTACAGGTACGTAACTAAGTCGTTCCGAACGAAGGAAACTTGCGTACATAGCGATCTTAGCTCTGTGTGCCGAGAAGCGTTGTTCCTCAATTTCCTTGATGTGTTATGAAAATTTTCGGCAAATCTCGCTTACAGGCACGTAACTAAGTCGTTCCGAACGAAGGAAACTTGCGTACATAGCGATCTTAGCTCTGTGTGCCGAGAAGCGTTGTTCCTCAATTTCCTTGATGTGTTATGAAAACTTTCGGTATATCTCACTTACAGGTACGTAACTAAGTCGTTCCGAACGAAGGAAACTTGCGTACATAGCGATCTTAGCTCTGTGTGCCGAGAAGCGTTGTTCCTCAATTTCCTTGATGTGTTATGAAAACTTTCGGTATATCTCCTTACAGGTACGTAACTAAGTCGTTCCGAACGAAGGAAACTTGCGTACATAGCGATCTTAGCTCTGTGTGCCGAGAAGCGTTGTTCCTCAATTTCCTTGATGTGTTATGAAAATTTCGGCAAATCTCGCTTACAGGCACGTAACTAAGTCGTTCCGAACGAAGGAAACTTGCGTACATAGCGATCTTAGCTCTGTGTGCCGAGAAGCGTTGTTCCTCAATTTCCTTGATGTGTTATGAAAATTTCGGTAAATCTCACTTACAGGTACGTAACTAAGTCGTTCCGAACGAAGGAAACTTGCGTACATAGCGATCTTAGCTCTGTGTGCCGAGAAGCGTTGTTCCTCAATTTCCTTGATGTGTTATGAAAACTTTCGGCATATCTCGCTTACAGGCACGTAACTAAGTCGTTCCGAACGAAGGAAACTTGCGTACATAGCGATCTTAGCTCTGTGTGCCGAGAAGCGTTGTTCCTCAATTTCCTTGATGTGTTATGAAAATTTTCGGCAAATCTCGCTTACAGGCACGTAACTAAGTCGTTCCGAACGAAGGAAACTTGCGTACATAGCGATCTTAGCTCTGTGTGCCGAGAAGCGTTGTTCCTCAATTTCCTTGATGTGTTATGAAAATTTCGGCAAATCTCGCTTACAGGCACGTAACTAAGTCGTTCCGAACGAAGGAAACTTGCGTACATAGCGATCTTAGCTCTGTGTGCCGAGAAGCGTTGTTCCTCAATTTCCTTGATGTGTTATGAAAACTTTCGGCAAATCTCGCTTACAGGACGTAACTAAGTCGTTCCGAACGAAGGAAACTTGCGTACATAGCGATCTTAGCTCTGTGTGCCGAGAAGCGTTGTTCCTCAATTTCCTTGATGTGTTATGAAAACTTTCGGTATATCTCACTTACAGGTACGTAACTAAGTCGTTCCGAACGAAGGAAACTTGCGTACATAGCGATCTTAGCTCTGTGTGCCGAGAAGCGTTGTTCCTCAATTTCCTTGATGTGTTATGAAAATTTCGGTATATCTCACTTACAGGTACGTAACTAAGTCGTTCCGAACGAAGGAAACTTGCGTACATAGCGATCTTAGCTCTGTGTGCCGAGAAGCGTTGTTCCTCAATTTCCTTGATGTGTTATGAAAACTTTCGGCAAATCTCCTTACAGGCACGTAACTAAGTCGTTCCGAACGAAGGAAACTTGCGTACATAGCGATCTTAGCTCTGTGTGCCGAGAAGCGTTGTTCCTCAATTTCCTTGATGTGTTATGAAAATTTCGGCAATCTCGCTTACAGGCACGTAACTAAGTCGTTCCGAACGAAGGAAACTTGCGTACATAGCGATCTTAGCTCTGTGTGCCGAGAAGCGTTGTTCCTCAATTTCCTTGATGTGTTATGAAAATTTCGGCAATCTCGCTTACAGGCACGTAACTAAGTCGTTCCGAACGAAGGAAACTTGCGTACATAGCGATCTTAGCTCTGTGTGCCGAGAAGCGTTGTTCCTCAATTTCCTTGATGTGTTATGAAAACTTTCGGTATATCTCACTTACAGGTACGTAACTAAGTCGTTCCGAACGAAGGAAACTTGCGTACATAGCGATCTTAGCTCTGTGTGCCGAGAAGCGTTGTTCCTCAATTTCCTTGATGTGTTATGAAAATTTTCGGCAAATCTCGCTTACAGGCACGTAACTAAGTCGTTCCGAACGAAGGAAACTTGCGTACATAGCGATCTTAGCTCTGTGTGCCGAGAAGCGTTGTTCCTCAATTTCCTTGATGTGTTATGAAAACTTTCGGTATATCTCACTTACAGGTACGTAACTAAGTCGTTCCGAACGAAGGAAACTTGCGTACATAGCGATCTTAGCTCTGTGTGCCGAGAAGCGTTGTTCCTCAATTTCCTTGATGTGTTATGAAAACTTTCGGTATATCTCACTTACAGGTACGTAACTAAGTCGTTCCGAACGAAGGAAACTTGCGTACATAGCGATCTTAGCTCTGTGTGCCGAGAAGCGTTGTTCCTCAATTTCCTTGATGTGTTATGAAAATTTTCGGCAAATCTCGCTTACAGGCACGTAACTAAGTCGTTCCGAACGAAGGAAACTTGCGTACATAGCGATCTTAGCTCTGTGTGCCGAGAAGCGTTGTTCCTCAATTTCCTTGATGTGTTATGAAAATTTTCGGCAAATCTCGCTTACAGGCACGTAACTAAGTCGTTCCGAACGAAGGAAACTTGCGTACATAGCGATCTTAGCTCTGTGTGCCGAGAAGCGTTGTTCCTCAATTTCCTTGATGTGTTATGAAAACTTTCGGTATATCTCACTTACAGGTACGTAACTAAGTCGTTCCGAACGAAGGAAACTTGCGTACATAGCGATCTTAGCTCTGTGTGCCGAGAAGCGTTGTTCCTCAATTTCCTTGATGTGTTATGAAAATTTTCGGCAAATCTCGCTTACAGGCACGTAACTAAGTCGTTCCGAACGAAGGAAACTTGCGTACATAGCGATCTTAGCTCTGTGTGCCGAGAAGCGTTGTTCCTCAATTTCCTTGATGTGTTATGAAAATTTCGGTATATCTCACTTACAGGTACGTAACTAAGTCGTTCCGAACGAAGGAAACTTGCGTACATAGCGATCTTAGCTCTGTGTGCCGAGAAGCGTTGTTCCTCAATTTCCTTGATGTGTTATGAAAATTTTCGGCAAATCTCGCTTACAGGCACGTAACTAAGTCGTTCCGAACGAAGGAAACTTGCGTACATAGCGATCTTAGCTCTGTGTGCCGAGAAGCGTTGTTCCTCAATTTCCTTGATGTGTTATGAAAACTTTCGGTATATCTCACTTACAGGTACGTAACTAAGTCGTTCCGAACGAAGGAAACTTGCGTACATAGCGATCTTAGCTCTGTGTGCCGAGAAGCGTTGTTCCTCAATTTCCTTGATGTGTTATGAAAATTTCGGTATATCTCACTTACAGGTACGTAACTAAGTCGTTCCGAACGAAGGAAACTTGCGTACATAGCGATCTTAGCTCTGTGTGCCGAGAAGCGTTGTTCCTCAATTTCCTTGATGTGTTATGAAAATTTTCGGCAAATCTCGCTTACAGGCACGTAACTAAGTCGTTCCGAACGAAGGAAACTTGCGTACATAGCGATCTTAGCTCTGTGTGCCGAGAAGCGTTGTTCCTCATTTCCTTGATGTGTTATGAAAATTTTCGGCAAATCTCGCTTACAGGCACGTAACTAAGTCGTTCCGAACGAAGGAAACTTGCGTACATAGCGATCTTAGCTCTGTGTGCCGAGAAGCGTTGTTCCTCAATTTCCTTGATGTGTTATGAAAACTTTCGGTATATCTCACTTACAGGTACGTAACTAAGTCGTTCCGAACGAAGGAAACTTGCGTACATAGCGATCTTAGCTCTGTGTGCCGAGAAGCGTTGTTCCTCAATTTCCTTGATGTGTTATGAAAATTTTCGGCAAATCTCGCTTACAGGCACGTAACTAAGTCGTTCCGAACGAAGGAAACTTGCGTACATAGCGATCTTAGCTCTGTGTGCCGAGAAGCGTTGTTCCTCAATTTCCTTGATGTGTTATGAAAATTTCGGCAAATCTCCTTACAGGACGTAACTAAGTCGTTCCGAACGAAGGAAACTTGCGTACATAGCGATCTTAGCTCTGTGTGCCGAGAAGCGTTGTTCCTCAATTTCCTTGATGTGTTATGAAATTTCGGTAATCTCCTTACAGGTACGTAACTAAGTCGTTCCGAACGAAGGAAACTTGCGTACATAGCGATCTTAGCTCTGTGTGCCGAGAAGCGTTGTTCCTCAATTTCCTTGATGTGTTATGAAAATTTTCGGCAAATCTCGCTTACAGGCACGTAACTAAGTCGTTCCGAACGAAGGAAACTTGCGTACATAGCGATCTTAGCTCTGTGTGCCGAGAAGCGTTGTTCCTCAATTTCCTTGATGTGTTATGAAAACTTTCGGTATATCTCACTTACAGGTACGTAACTAAGTCGTTCCGAACGAAGGAAACTTGCGTACATAGCGATCTTAGCTCTGTGTGCCGAGAAGCGTTGTTCCTCTATTTCCTTGATGTGTTATGAAAATTTTCGGCAAATCTCGCTTACAGGCACGTAACTAAGTCGTTCCGAACGAAGGAAACTTGCGTACATAGCGATCTTAGCTCTGTGTGCCGAGAAGCGTTGTTCCTCAATTTCCTTGATGTGTTATGAAAACTTTCGGTATATCTCACTTACAGGTACGTAACTAAGTCGTTCCGAACGAAGGAAACTTGCGTACATAGCGATCTTAGCTCTGTGTGCCGAGAAGCGTTGTTCCTCAATTTCCTTGATGTGTTATGAAAACTTTCGGTATATCTCACTTACAGGTACGTAACTAAGTCGTTCCGAACGAAGGAAACTTGCGTACATAGCGATCTTAGCTCTGTGTGCCGAGAAGCGTTGTTCCTCAATTTCCTTGATGTGTTATGAAAATTTTCGGCAAATCTCGCTTACAGGCACGTAACTAAGTCGTTCCGAACGAAGGAAACTTGCGTACATAGCGATCTTAGCTCTGTGTGCCGAGAAGCGTTGTTCCTCAATTTCCTTGATGTGTTATGAAAACTTTCGGTATATCTCACTTACAGGTACGTAACTAAGTCGTTCCGAACGAAGGAAACTTGCGTACATAGCGATCTTAGCTCTGTGTGCCGAGAAGCGTTGTTCCTCAATTTCCTTGATGTGTTATGAAAACTTTCGGTATATCTCACTTACAGGTACGTAACTAAGTCGTTCCGAACGAAGGAAACTTGCGTACATAGCGATCTTAGCTCTGTGTGCCGAGAAGCGTTGTTCCTCAATTTCCTTGATGTGTTATGAAAATTTTCGGCAAATCTCGCTTACAGGCACGTAACTAAGTCGTTCCGAACGAAGGAAACTTGCGTACATAGCGATCTTAGCTCTGTGTGCCGAGAAGCGTTGTTCCTCAATTTCCTTGATGTGTTATGAAAACTTTCGGTATATCTCACTTACAGGTACGTAACTAAGTCGTTCCGAACGAAGGAAACTTGCGTACATAGCGATCTTAGCTCTGTGTGCCGAGAAGCGTTGTTCCTCAATTTCCTTGATGTGTTATGAAAACTTTCGGTATATCTCACTTACAGGTACGTAACTAAGTCGTTCCGAACGAAGGAAACTTGCGTACATAGCGATCTTAGCTCTGTGTGCCGAGAAGCGTTGTTCCTCAATTTCCTTGATGTGTTATGAAAATTTCGGCAATCTCGCTTACAGGTACGTAACTAAGTCGTTCCGAACGAAGGAAACTTGCGTACATAGCGATCTTAGCTCTGTGTGCCGAGAAGCGTTGTTCCTCAATTTCCTTGATGTGTTATGAAAATTTTCGGCAAATCTCGCTTACAGGCACGTAACTAAGTCGTTCCGAACGAAGGAAACTTGCGTACATAGCGATCTTAGCTCTGTGTGCCGAGAAGCGTTGTTCCTCAATTTCCTTGATGTGTTATGAAAATTTTCGGCAAATCTCGCTTACAGGCACGTAACTAAGTCGTTCCGAACGAAGGAAACTTGCGTACATAGCGATCTTAGCTCTGTGTGCCGAGAAGCGTTGTTCCTCAATTTCCTTGATGTGTTATGAAAATTTCGGCATATCTCACTTACAGGCACGTAACTAAGTCGTTCCGAACGAAGGAAACTTGCGTACATAGCGATCTTAGCTCTGTGTGCCGAGAAGCGTTGTTCCTCAATTTCCTTGATGTGTTATGAAAACTTTCGGTATATCTCACTTACAGGTACGTAACTAAGTCGTTCCGAACGAAGGAAACTTGCGTACATAGCGATCTTAGCTCTGTGTGCCGAGAAGCGTTGTTCCTCAATTTCCTTGATGTGTTATGAAAATTTCGGCAAATCTCGCTTACAGGCACGTAACTAAGTCGTTCCGAACGAAGGAAACTTGCGTACATAGCGATCTTAGCTCTGTGTGCCGAGAAGCGTTGTTCCTCAATTTCCTTGATGTGTTATGAAAATTTTCGGCAAATCTCGCTTACAGGCACGTAACTAAGTCGTTCCGAACGAAGGAAACTTGCGTACATAGCGATCTTAGCTCTGTGTGCCGAGAAGCGTTGTTCCTCAATTTCCTTGATGTGTTATGAAAACTTTCGGTATATCTCACTTACAGGTACGTAACTAAGTCGTTCCGAACGAAGGAAACTTGCGTACATAGCGATCTTAGCTCTGTGTGCCGAGAAGCGTTGTTCCTCAATTTCCTTGATGTGTTATGAAAATTTTCGGTATATCTCACTTACAGGTACGTAACTAAGTCGTTCCGAACGAAGGAAACTTGCGTACATAGCGATCTTAGCTCTGTGTGCCGAGAAGCGTTGTTCCTCAATTTCCTTGATGTGTTATGAAAATTTTCGGCAAATCTCGCTTACAGGCACGTAACTAAGTCGTTCCGAACGAAGGAAACTTGCGTACATAGCGATCTTAGCTCTGTGTGCCGAGAAGCGTTGTTCCTCAATTTCCTTGATGTGTTATGAAAACTTTCGGTATATCTCACTTACAGGTACGTAACTAAGTCGTTCCGAACGAAGGAAACTTGCGTACATAGCGATCTTAGCTCTGTGTGCCGAGAAGCGTTGTTCCTCAATTTCCTTGATGTGTTATGAAAATTTCGGTATATCTCACTTACAGGTACGTAACTAAGTCGTTCCGAACGAAGGAAACTTGCGTACATAGCGATCTTAGCTCTGTGTGCCGAGAAGCGTTGTTCCTCAATTTCCTTGATGTGTTATGAAAATTTTCGGCAAATCTCGCTTACAGGCACGTAACTAAGTCGTTCCGAACGAAGGAAACTTGCGTACATAGCGATCTTAGCTCTGTGTGCCGAGAAGCGTTGTTCCTCAATTTCCTTGATGTGTTATGAAAATTTTCGGCAAATCTCGCTTACAGGCACGTAACTAAGTCGTTCCGAACGAAGGAAACTTGCGTACATAGCGATCTTAGCTCTGTGTGCCGAGAAGCGTTGTTCCTCAATTTCCTTGATGTGTTATGAAAACTTTCGGTATATCTCACTTACAGGTACGTAACTAAGTCGTTCCGAACGAAGGAAACTTGCGTACATAGCGATCTTAGCTCTGTGTGCCGAGAAGCGTTGTTCCTCAATTTCCTTGATGTGTTATGAAAATTTTCGGCAAATCTCGCTTACAGGCACGTAACTAAGTCGTTCCGAACGAAGGAAACTTGCGTACATAGCGATCTTAGCTCTGTGTGCCGAGAAGCGTTGTTCCTCAATTTCCTTGATGTGTTATGAAAACTTTCGGTATATCTCACTTACAGGTACGTAACTAAGTCGTTCCGAACGAAGGAAACTTGCGTACATAGCGATCTTAGCTCTGTGTGCCGAGAAGCGTTGTTCCTCAATTTCCTTGATGTGTTATGAAAACTTTCGGTATATCTCACTTACAGGTACGTAACTAAGTCGTTCCGAACGAAGGAAACTTGCGTACATAGCGATCTTAGCTCTGTGTGCCGAGAAGCGTTGTTCCTCAATTTCCTTGATGTGTTATGAAAATTTTCGGCAAATCTCGCTTACAGGCACGTAACTAAGTCGTTCCGAACGAAGGAAACTTGCGTACATAGCGATCTTAGCTCTGTGTGCCGAGAAGCGTTGTTCCTCAATTTCCTTGATGTGTTATGAAAATTTTCGGCAAATCTCGCTTACAGGCACGTAACTAAGTCGTTCCGAACGAAGGAAACTTGCGTACATAGCGATCTTAGCTCTGTGTGCCGAGAAGCGTTGTTCCTCAATTTCCTTGATGTGTTATGAAAATTTCGGCAAATCTCGCTTACAGGCACGTAACTAAGTCGTTCCGAACGAAGGAAACTTGCGTACATAGCGATCTTAGCTCTGTGTGCCGAGAAGCGTTGTTCCTCAATTTCCTTGATGTGTTATGAAAACTTTCGGTATATCTCACTTACAGGTACGTAACTAAGTCGTTCCGAACGAAGGAAACTTGCGTACATAGCGATCTTAGCTCTGTGTGCCGAGAAGCGTTGTTCCTCAATTTCCTTGATGTGTTATGAAAATTTTCGGCAAATCTCGCTTACAGGCACGTAACTAAGTCGTTCCGAACGAAGGAAACTTGCGTACATAGCGATCTTAGCTCTGTGTGCCGAGAAGCGTTGTTCCTCAATTTCCTTGATGTGTTATGAAAACTTTCGGTATATCTCACTTACAGGTACGTAACTAAGTCGTTCCGAACGAAGGAAACTTGCGTACATAGCGATCTTAGCTCTGTGTGCCGAGAAGCGTTGTTCCTCAATTTCCTTGATGTGTTATGAAAACTTTCGGTATATCTCACTTACAGGTACGTAACTAAGTCGTTCCGAACGAAGGAAACTTGCGTACATAGCGATCTTAGCTCTGTGTGCCGAGAAGCGTTGTTCCTCAATTTCCTTGATGTGTTATGAAAATTTCGGCAAATCTCGCTTACAGGCACGTAACTAAGTCGTTCCGAACGAAGGAAACTTGCGTACATAGCGATCTTAGCTCTGTGTGCCGAGAAGCGTTGTTCCTCAATTTCCTTGATGTGTTATGAAAACTTTCGGTATATCTCACTTACAGGTACGTAACTAAGTCGTTCCGAACGAAGGAAACTTGCGTACATAGCGATCTTAGCTCTGTGTGCCGAGAAGCGTTGTTCCTCAATTTCCTTGATGTGTTATGAAAACTTTCGGTATATCTCACTTACAGGTACGTAACTAAGTCGTTCCGAACGAAGGAAACTTGCGTACATAGCGATCTTAGCTCTGTGTGCCGAGAAGCGTTGTTCCTCAATTTCCTTGATGTGTTATGAAAATTTTCGGCAAATCTCGCTTACAGGCACGTAACTAAGTCGTTCCGAACGAAGGAAACTTGCGTACATAGCGATCTTAGCTCTGTGTGCCGAGAAGCGTTGTTCCTCAATTTCCTTGATGTGTTATGAAAACTTTCGGTATATCTCACTTACAGGTACGTAACTAAGTCGTTCCGAACGAAGGAAACTTGCGTACATAGCGATCTTAGCTCTGTGTGCCGAGAAGCGTTGTTCCTCATTTCCTTGATGTGTTATGAAAATTTCGGCAAATCTCGCTTACAGGCACGTAACTAAGTCGTTCCGAACGAAGGAAACTTGCGTACATAGCGATCTTAGCTCTGTGTGCCGAGAAGCGTTGTTCCTCAATTTCCTTGATGTGTTATGAAAATTTCGGCAAATCTCGCTTACAGGCACGTAACTAAGTCGTTCCGAACGAAGGAAACTTGCGTACATAGCGATCTTAGCTCTGTGTGCCGAGAAGCGTTGTTCCTCAATTTCCTTGATGTGTTATGAAAACTTTCGGTATATCTCACTTACAGGTACGTAACTAAGTCGTTCCGAACGAAGGAAACTTGCGTACATAGCGATCTTAGCTCTGTGTGCCGAGAAGCGTTGTTCCTCAATTTCCTTGATGTGTTATGAAAATTTCGGCAAATCTCGCTTACAGGCACGTAACTAAGTCGTTCCGAACGAAGGAAACTTGCGTACATAGCGATCTTAGCTCTGTGTGCCGAGAAGCGTTGTTCCTCAATTTCCTTGATGTGTTATGAAAATTTTCGGCAAATCTCGCTTACAGGCACGTAACTAAGTCGTTCCGAACGAAGGAAACTTGCGTACATAGCGATCTTAGCTCTGTGTGCCGAGAAGCGTTGTTCCTCAATTTCCTTGATGTGTTATGAAAACTTTCGGTATATCTCACTTACAGGTACGTAACTAAGTCGTTCCGAACGAAGGAAACTTGCGTACATAGCGATCTTAGCTCTGTGTGCCGAGAAGCGTTGTTCCTCAATTTCCTTGATGTGTTATGAAAACTTTCGGTATATCTCACTTACAGGTACGTAACTAAGTCGTTCCGAACGAAGGAAACTTGCGTACATAGCGATCTTAGCTCTGTGTGCCGAGAAGCGTTGTTCCTCAATTTCCTTGATGTGTTATGAAAATTTCGGCAAATCTCGCTTACAGGCACGTAACTAAGTCGTTCCGAACGAAGGAAACTTGCGTACATAGCGATCTTAGCTCTGTGTGCCGAGAAGCGTTGTTCCTCAATTTCCTTGATGTGTTATGAAAATTTCGGAAATCTCCTTACAGGCACGTAACTAAGTCGTTCCGAACGAAGGAAACTTGCGTACATAGCGATCTTAGCTCTGTGTGCCGAGAAGCGTTGTTCCTCAATTTCCTTGATGTGTTATGAAAATTTCGGCAAATCTCGCTTACAGGCACGTAACTAAGTCGTTCCGAACGAAGGAAACTTGCGTACATAGCGATCTTAGCTCTGTGTGCCGAGAAGCGTTGTTCCTCAATTTCCTTGATGTGTTATGAAAACTTTCGGTATATCTCACTTACAGGTACGTAACTAAGTCGTTCCGAACGAAGGAAACTTGCGTACATAGCGATCTTAGCTCTGTGTGCCGAGAAGCGTTGTTCCTCAATTTCCTTGATGTGTTATGAAAACTTTCGGTATATCTCACTTACAGGTACGTAACTAAGTCGTTCCGAACGAAGGAAACTTGCGTACATAGCGATCTTAGCTCTGTGTGCCGAGAAGCGTTGTTCCTCAATTTCCTTGATGTGTTATGAAAATTTCGGCAAATCTCGCTTACAGGCACGTAACTAAGTCGTTCCGAACGAAGGAAACTTGCGTACATAGCGATCTTAGCTCTGTGTGCCGAGAAGCGTTGTTCCTCAATTTCCTTGATGTGTTATGAAAATTTCGGTATATCTCCTTACAGGTACGTAACTAAGTCGTTCCGAACGAAGGAAACTTGCGTACATAGCGATCTTAGCTCTGTGTGCCGAGAAGCGTTGTTCCTCAATTTCCTTGATGTGTTATGAAAACTTTCGGTATATCTCACTTACAGGTACGTAACTAAGTCGTTCCGAACGAAGGAAACTTGCGTACATAGCGATCTTAGCTCTGTGTGCCGAGAAGCGTTGTTCCTCATTTCCTTGATGTGTTATGAAAATTTTCGGCAAATCTCGCTTACAGGCACGTAACTAAGTCGTTCCGAACGAAGGAAACTTGCGTACATAGCGATCTTAGCTCTGTGTGCCGAGAAGCGTTGTTCCTCAATTTCCTTGATGTGTTATGAAAACTTTCGGTATATCTCACTTACAGGTACGTAACTAAGTCGTTCCGAACGAAGGAAACTTGCGTACATAGCGATCTTAGCTCTGTGTGCCGAGAAGCGTTGTTCCTCAATTTCCTTGATGTGTTATGAAAATTTCGGTAATCTCACTTACAGGTACGTAACTAAGTCGTTCCGAACGAAGGAAACTTGCGTACATAGCGATCTTAGCTCTGTGTGCCGAGAAGCGTTGTTCCTCATTTCCTTGATGTGTTATGAAAATTTCGGAAATCTCGCTTACAGGCACGTAACTAAGTCGTTCCGAACGAAGGAAACTTGCGTACATAGCGATCTTAGCTCTGTGTGCCGAGAAGCGTTGTTCCTCAATTTCCTTGATGTGTTATGAAAATTTCGGAAATCTCACTTACAGGTACGTAACTAAGTCGTTCCGAACGAAGGAAACTTGCGTACATAGCGATCTTAGCTCTGTGTGCCGAGAAGCGTTGTTCCTCAATTTCCTTGATGTGTTATGAAAATTTCGGATATCTCCTTACAGGACGTAACTAAGTCGTTCCGAACGAAGGAAACTTGCGTACATAGCGATCTTAGCTCTGTGTGCCGAGAAGCGTTGTTCCTCATTTCCTTGATGTGTTATGAAAATTTCGGCAAATCTCGCTTACAGGCACGTAACTAAGTCGTTCCGAACGAAGGAAACTTGCGTACATAGCGATCTTAGCTCTGTGTGCCGAGAAGCGTTGTTCCTCAATTTCCTTGATGTGTTATGAAAACTTTCGGTATATCTCACTTACAGGTACGTAACTAAGTCGTTCCGAACGAAGGAAACTTGCGTACATAGCGATCTTAGCTCTGTGTGCCGAGAAGCGTTGTTCCTCAATTTCCTTGATGTGTTATGAAAACTTTCGGTATATCTCACTTACAGGTACGTAACTAAGTCGTTCCGAACGAAGGAAACTTGCGTACATAGCGATCTTAGCTCTGTGTGCCGAGAAGCGTTGTTCCTCAATTTCCTTGATGTGTTATGAAAATTTTCGGCAAATCTCGCTTACAGGCACGTAACTAAGTCGTTCCGAACGAAGGAAACTTGCGTACATAGCGATCTTAGCTCTGTGTGCCGAGAAGCGTTGTTCCTCAATTTCCTTGATGTGTTATGAAAATTTCGGCAAATCTCCTTACAGGACGTAACTAAGTCGTTCCGAACGAAGGAAACTTGCGTACATAGCGATCTTAGCTCTGTGTGCCGAGAAGCGTTGTTCCTCAATTTCCTTGATGTGTTATGAAAACTTTCGGTATATCTCACTTACAGGTACGTAACTAAGTCGTTCCGAACGAAGGAAACTTGCGTACATAGCGATCTTAGCTCTGTGTGCCGAGAAGCGTTGTTCCTCATTTCCTTGATGTGTTATGAAAATTTTCGGCAAATCTCGCTTACAGGCACGTAACTAAGTCGTTCCGAACGAAGGAAACTTGCGTACATAGCGATCTTAGCTCTGTGTGCCGAGAAGCGTTGTTCCTCAATTTCCTTGATGTGTTATGAAAACTTTCGGTATATCTCACTTACAGGTACGTAACTAAGTCGTTCCGAACGAAGGAAACTTGCGTACATAGCGATCTTAGCTCTGTGTGCCGAGAAGCGTTGTTCCTCAATTTCCTTGATGTGTTATGAAAATTTCGGAAATCTCGCTTACAGGCACGTAACTAAGTCGTTCCGAACGAAGGAAACTTGCGTACATAGCGATCTTAGCTCTGTGTGCCGAGAAGCGTTGTTCCTCAATTTCCTTGATGTGTTATGAAAATTTCGGTATATCTCACTTACAGGTACGTAACTAAGTCGTTCCGAACGAAGGAAACTTGCGTACATAGCGATCTTAGCTCTGTGTGCCGAGAAGCGTTGTTCCTCAATTTCCTTGATGTGTTATGAAAATTTTCGGCAAATCTCGCTTACAGGCACGTAACTAAGTCGTTCCGAACGAAGGAAACTTGCGTACATAGCGATCTTAGCTCTGTGTGCCGAGAAGCGTTGTTCCTCAATTTCCTTGATGTGTTATGAAAATTTCGGCAAATCTCGCTTACAGGCACGTAACTAAGTCGTTCCGAACGAAGGAAACTTGCGTACATAGCGATCTTAGCTCTGTGTGCCGAGAAGCGTTGTTCCTCAATTTCCTTGATGTGTTATGAAAACTTTCGGTATATCTCACTTACAGGTACGTAACTAAGTCGTTCCGAACGAAGGAAACTTGCGTACATAGCGATCTTAGCTCTGTGTGCCGAGAAGCGTTGTTCCTCAATTTCCTTGATGTGTTATGAAAATTTTCGGCAAATCTCGCTTACAGGCACGTAACTAAGTCGTTCCGAACGAAGGAAACTTGCGTACATAGCGATCTTAGCTCTGTGTGCCGAGAAGCGTTGTTCCTCAATTTCCTTGATGTGTTATGAAAATTTCGGTATATCTCCTTACAGGACGTAACTAAGTCGTTCCGAACGAAGGAAACTTGCGTACATAGCGATCTTAGCTCTGTGTGCCGAGAAGCGTTGTTCCTCAATTTCTTGATGTGTTATGAAAACTTTCGGTATATCTCACTTACAGTACGTAACTAAGTCGTTCCGAACGAAGGAAACTTGCGTACATAGCGATCTTAGCTCTGTGTGCCGAGAAGCGTTGTTCCTCATTTCCTTGATGTGTTATGAAAATTTCGGCAATCTCGCTTACAGGCACGTAACTAAGTCGTTCCGAACGAAGGAAACTTGCGTACATAGCGATCTTAGCTCTGTGTGCCGAGAAGCGTTGTTCCTCAATTTCCTTGATGTGTTATGAAAATTTCGGAATCTCCTTACAGGACGTAACTAAGTCGTTCCGAACGAAGGAAACTGCGTACATAGCGATCTTAGCTCTGTGTGCCGAGAAGCGTTGTTCCTCAATTTCCTTGATGTGTTATGAAAATTTCGGTAATCTCCTTACAGGACGTAACTAAGTCGTTCCGAACGAAGGAAACTTGCGTACATAGCGATCTTAGCTCTGTGTGCCGAGAAGCGTTGTTCCTCATTTCCTTGATGTGTTATGAAAATTTTCGGCAAATCTCGCTTACAGGCACGTAACTAAGTCGTTCCGAACGAAGGAAACTTGCGTACATAGCGATCTTAGCTCTGTGTGCCGAGAAGCGTTGTTCCTCAATTTCCTTGATGTGTTATGAAAACTTTCGGTATATCTCACTTACAGGTACGTAACTAAGTCGTTCCGAACGAAGGAAACTTGCGTACATAGCGATCTTAGCTCTGTGTGCCGAGAAGCGTTGTTCCTCAATTTCCTTGATGTGTTATGAAAATTTTCGGCAAATCTCGCTTACAGGCACGTAACTAAGTCGTTCCGAACGAAGGAAACTTGCGTACATAGCGATCTTAGCTCTGTGTGCCGAGAAGCGTTGTTCCTCAATTTCCTTGATGTGTTATGAAAACTTTCGGTATATCTCACTTACAGTACGTAACTAAGTCGTTCCGAACGAAGGAAACTTGCGTACATAGCGATCTTAGCTCTGTGTGCCGAGAAGCGTTGTTCCTCAATTTCCTTGATGTGTTATGAAAATTTCGGTAATCTCCTTACAGGTACGTAACTAAGTCGTTCCGAACGAAGGAAACTTGCGTACATAGCGATCTTAGCTCTGTGTGCCGAGAAGCGTTGTTCCTCATTTCTTGATGTGTTATGAAAATTTCGGAATCTCCTTAAGGACGTAACTAAGTCGTTCCGAACGAAGGAAACTTGCGTACATAGCGATCTTAGCTCTGTGTGCCGAGAAGCGTTGTTCCTCAATTTCCTTGATGTGTTATGAAAATTTCGGCAAATCTCGCTTAAGGCACGTAACTAAGTCGTTCCGAACGAAGGAAACTTGCGTACATAGCGATCTTAGCTCTGTGTGCCGAGAAGCGTTGTTCCTCAATTTCTTGATGTGTTATGAAAACTTTCGGTATATCTCACTTACAGTACGTAACTAAGTCGTTCCGAACGAAGGAAACTTGCGTACATAGCGATCTTAGCTCTGTGTGCCGAGAAGCGTTGTTCCTCATTTCCTTGATTGTTATGAAATTCGCTTACAGACTACTAAGTCGTTCCAACGAAGGAACTTGCATACTAGTGTTACGTCCAGACTCAAATAAAGGAAGAGTCAGCGGGAGGGCGTAACCTACTTACCTCTAGACAAACGCTAGACGATGCGTCTCCTAGAGTCGAACGAACAGATCAGGGCCCGAGATAGGTCAACGACCGGAAGGGTCGCTCTTACTCTATCGAAAGGGCCGTTCGCTCGGTGGTCCCTTTTCTGGTAAAGGAACTGAATCCCTATTACCCGGGACGGGACCTTGTGCGATTTCGTGCAACAGGAAGGAGGTCGGGTTAATAAACTGCTCGAATTTTTAAAATCTAACTTTACATTTATTCAAAGAAATAAAATGAATAATTTTAAAAAGGTACAATTTAATAATGAATCATCTGATTCATTTTTATATTCTGTTATTGTGACATAAATTGCTTAGGATCTAATATGTTTGCGTGTAAATGTGTGTGTGTAGATGAAATCTGTGTTCTCGCGGGTGTTACAAAAATACGGAGGACATCAACCGGAATTAAAAGGGAGACTAAAATTTAAACTCCGGTTGGTAATTTACAATAATATGTTTAGAAAAAACTATTTACAATAAATGTGTGAGGATTGGACGGTAGAGGGAGAGGAGAGAGAGAGAAAAAAAATGGGGGAAGATTATTAGAGGTCTTGGAATTGGACGGTGGAGGGGAAGGGAATTCATCCAAAAAACCTCGATAGGGACGGCTAATGGAAAGGGCAACCCGGGCCAAAAAACGGAATTATGGAACCGGGGGACTGGTACGGAGGATATGATAGAATTGATCGAGGTCTACTATGTCTGGACCGACACAGTAATCCTCGTCTGTAAGAGGGACAGGGAAAGGGGGAATTGATTCAGGAGATACCTGTACCAGGCTTCCCTGTCCTGGTCTTCGAAAAGGGACCCCGACTCTCCTTCGGGATCGGAAGATTCCGGTTTAAAATCTTCCGGTTCCTCTTTGAGGTCCGGCAACTCCTCTACGAAGTCCCGGAGGGCTTCTTCGAAAACGCGCGACTCTTCTGAGAGATCGGGCGTTTCGAGGTCTGAAGGGGGAGGGGGAGTGGGAATTCTAGAGGGTTGAGGTTCGAGAGCAGGTGAGCGAGAACGCTCGGGGGAAGAGGCGGGGGAATAAGAAGGAGGTGAAAAATTAACAGGAGAACTGGGGGGACAGTCTGAAGGGGGAGGGGGAGTGGGAATTTTTGAGGGTTGAGGTTCGAGAGGAGGTGAGTGGGAACGCTCGGGGGAAGAGACGGGGGAATAAGAAGGGAGTGGATAATCAAAGGAAGAACTAGGGGGACAGGGGTGTGTATTTCGTGTTGGTGTATAGTTTAATTGTTGTATTCTTAATTTAAATGTCCGCTCGTCTAAATTTAGTCTTTTAAAATCGATAATAAAATTCGGATCCGCGGACGCCCGAGCCAATAGCTTCCGGATTTTTCTATTTTCCCGGTTGCGGATGTGTTTCGCCCAGCACTTAGAGCGCTTTGCCGGGGCGGTTTCCACTAGGAAACACACGCAAGAGTTAACAGAGATATTGTTTTTTTGTTAAAAGAAACAGTTTGATAATGATAAAGAAAAATGGAGAAGTTCTTAAGAATCTCAATATAACTCTATATAATTATATATATATATATAAATTTTGAGAAAGAAGTGAAATAGAACGATTCGGAGGGAATTGTTCTAGAAGTAGAGGGAGAAGATTTTCTTTCAGGGCCTGGCAGCTAAGTATGAATGCCAATCATGATATTACATCAGGATCCTGGCTAATCACGCCTAGGGACCCGTGAAAGGGGAAGGATTGCCTAAGTCTAACAATAAGCATGAATGCCAATCTTGACAGTGTTCAAGATCCTGGCTAATCAAGCTTACGGACTCGCAAGGGAGAGAGGATTGCACGAGTCTAACAATAAGGATGAATGCCAATCTTGACAGTGTTCAAGATCCTGGCTAATCAAGCTTACGGACTCGCAAGGGAGAGAGGATTCCACGAGTCTAACAATAAAGATGAATGCCAATCTTGACAGTGTTCAAGATCCTGGCTAATCAAGCTTACGGACTCGCAAGGGAGAGAGGATTGCACGAGTCTAACAATAAGGATGAATGCCAATCTTGACAGTGTTCAAGATCCTGGCTAATCACGCTTATGGACTCGCAAAGGAGAAGGTTCAAAGAAGAGGAAATATAAAATATTTAATAACCAGAATTTAATTTAATAATAATACTAATAAATGTTTGTGCTTGGATATTACTTGAAAATTTGAATTTAATAACAAACTGTTTCTTTTAAGAGGAAGACAAAAAAAATAAAGTAAGAGAAAGAATGAAATTCTTTGGTAGACTCACTATTTTTTGAGTGCGAAGATGACGACTTTAGAAATTTCGCTGGATAAGCGAGGTGAGATCTATCTCTGGACTCGGCCGTGCGGAAGGAGTGGCTCGGAGATCGCTCGGTTCCGGCGGTGTTCGTTCGATCCCTCAAGGGCACACCACTTGTCACTTGCCCACACAAATTTTGTAAAATAGCGTGAAACTCCTTGCACTATCACAATCGCAGTGAGAACTCGCGAGAATCGATGAATTTTAAAAGACTTGAATTATCAGCGCGGACTGATGGCAGACTCGATGCGACCGTTCGAGACGAGGGCCGAAGATGAATTGAAAATTCTGAGGGAGGATTTCGCGTAAATCGAATCTTGGCGTCTCTTCGCGTATCCTCTCCATTAGGCAAGCAATATTCTTTTTTAACGAATCAATCTTTAAAATGGTGCCCCTCTCATGAGTTGAGGGCGTCTCCCTTCCAAAAGAAGGTCCAAGAGTTTGCGCCTATTGGTGTAGGCTTTTGTTTTTAAAAATTAAGTCTCGCCCACTGGAGAGTCCGCCATGATCGGCCAAGTTGACAGTTTTATTGTTCACTTGAGTTTTATCTTAAACAGATAACGCGCAAGGGTGGTCTAGCAGGCGAGCACGTAGTGTCGAATGTCGCGAGTTTCAGTCGCGGATCATAGTTACATCAATAAGATAACACTCTAGTTCTTAGAAGGGCCTTTATTCGAGACTCTTCTCGTAACGCTTTTTCACTAGAGGACTTCCAAGAAAAAATATTATTTGATATATTTATTTGTCTCTTGCATGCGCACTGTTTAGATTTCAAGCCTTCTCACGGTTCGAGTATCTTTATAATCGTTGTTTAAAATTCTTGGTCTTCTAGGGGACCTTTGTTCGAATATTTATCACGCATGGTTTAGGCTTTGAAATATTAGTCTCGCCTGCTAGATATTCCTTTAGTTTATTGTTTATAGTGCAAAGAGTTCTAGAGCGTAGGCGTTTAATATTACGTGAAAGAAAAGAATCGTGGAGTCCACCGGACGTAACACCCCCCACCTTAGACAAATGTTGGGGATGCAACATTTGCAACAAAAATTTTCCTTGACGATTCTTTTCTTTCTGATTTTTATATTTGGAGAGATCGCATTCAATTGCGGCAATTAAATGCGATCCTTTAATTCTTACAAAATATTAAAATCTTACAAGGCTAAAATATTAATTCTTCTCTTATTTTTAAGAAGAAGGAAAGAGAAGGCGACCTCCAAAACCCCTTCCTTCGTTCTTTCGTTCTCCTTGTACATAACAAAAAGGTTCTCTCTTTTTTTTCTTTTGACGGGGAGAAAGATAATATACTTAGTGTCTAAATTATTTAGAAATATACTTAATATTATACTTAGAGATATACTTAGTAACATACTTAATATTAAAATTTTTTCTTTTTAGATTATAAGTGGAAAAGGAAAAATAAACTACTATTTTGTTTAGTAAACTGAAAAAAATAAGATTAGTATATATATATGTATGGATTTTTTCTTTTTTTTTTTTTTGTTGTAGGGCCCATTTTCCTTCTGTTTAATGAATGGAAGGGAAAAAAAAACTAAGAGTAAAAGATGGACGCGTTTCACTGGTCATCGCCTCAAGAGAGAACTCTAGAGAGAAGAGTTTTTTTTTCTTTTTTTTTTCATTCTTCTATCCAGCGGTTGGGGACGGCTGCTCCCCATCCTTCGTCTAAATAGCTCTTGTCAGTGTGTGGGTATTCTTCGATACAGGCATTGCATTCATATGCGGGTCTGACCATCACTGTCAGTTCGTGGCAGAATGTACATTTGGTTTGGTTATCGGCTGAATTTCTGTGAACTAGGTTGTGCGATGGCACAAGAATATATGAAGATTTCAGTTCATCTGACATCCGGTCATAACATGAGTTGCAGATTTTAGAATTATTGGTCATATTTTGGTAAAGCTGATCTAATACTATGACACATCGAAGTTCCATGAAATATCCGTAAATTTCGGAGTGGTTTTGTAGTCTCGCTTCGTCAGTTTGCCCATGATATCCTTCTCCTCGTATTTCAAGGGCCCTCGAGAGGCGATGATACATTGACATTTTTCTGTAATCGGTGAATAACATTCATGCTATAAGATGGAAGGAAAATGGTTCTACGTTTTGTTATATTGAATGCTTATAATGGAAATGGAAATAGAAATTATTTATATAATGTAATAATACTTAACAGTATTTATGTACATACTAATATAATAAGAAATAATCATATCAAATAATAATGTATGGTGAGTTAATATATAGGTATGTAAAAGAAGAAAAGAAAAATAATATATATATATATTATTATTATTATTATTATTATTATTATTTTTTTTTTTTTTTTTTTTTTTTTAATTATTATTATTATTATTATTATTATTATACGGCGGGAAACACGTGCTCTACAATCCGTGTACTGCGTCGAGCGAGGCCCAATCGAATGAGTGCATCTTGAAAGTTGAAGACTGCTTCAAAATTCAGCGTTTTTACTTCCAATTTGACCAGGGCAGCCCCATCCCAGAGGGGCAGCGTTATGTTTATCCATCCTTTGCGATCTTCCGAGATGACGCGGCACATCTTCCTGGTCTCCTCAGGCCATGTTGGTGAAGGCATTATTGGGCCTGTGTGGGCTAAACCGCAAGCAATTGCTTGCCACGGTAGCTCTTTGAATCTATCTTCTAGCTTATAAACTTCGTGTATTGGTCGATAAACTTTCCTACCAATATCTTTCAGAGAAATTTCAACTAGGTCTTTTGTTTTTTTGATTCTAGTTATTAATCCTCTTCGCCAGATTTTTTCGTCTTTTACAGCGACGGCTTTTCCCCATTTTATTTCGTGTGACTCATAAGGCGAGATGATGCGTCCTGCCATTTGAAAGTTAAGTTCTCCTTCAAATTTTTCCAGATTACTTTCGTTACGCCTGAGTCGCACCCAGAAAAGCAGTGGTGATTCCACATGCGTAATTAGGACCGGGAGGCGCTCTCGAAGCAGTTCTCTAGTGTTGATTGCTTTGATTTCCATTGTTTTTTTTTCTATAAAGGAGTAGGTGTTCGTATATTAATTTTAAGGTGTTGTTTCCCAGCATTTTATATAAACGAGAATTAATATAATTGCAACGCCGTATTTTGTGAATTATGTTTATAGTAACGTTATATAATGTATGTATAAGATATGTATGTAATATATATTTTTTTATATATATGTATATATATGTGTGTTATATATCTATGGTTATATTGTCTATATAATATAATATGCTTTAATTATCATTATTATTATTATTTTTTTTTTTTTTTTTTTTTTTTTTTTTTTTTTTTTTACACGGCGGGAAACACGTCCATTGATATTCTAGTCGTTAATTGAACGTGGCCCAATTGTAATAACATTTCCCGTAGGTTGTAGGTCCCTTCAAAATTTTCGCTTTGCACCGTTAATTTGACGAGGGCGGCGCCTCTGCGAAGGGGATAGACAATGTTAATCCATCCTTTACGGTTTTCAGCGAGGATTCGACAAAGATCTTTTGTTTTATCCGGCCAGATGTTGAGGTGCCCAACTGATCCTGTGTGGGCTAGGCCGCAAGCAATGGCCTGCCAAGGCAATTTGCGGAAGCGATCGTCTAGGTAATATATGTCGTGTACGGGGCGCCAGGTTGTACGTCCAAAATCCCCTAAACATATTTTTACCATATTTGTGGCCTTATTAAATTTCTCGATCCATCCTCTCCGCCAGCGGTTGTTTTCTTTTATCACGACGTCTTCATCTTCCTTTATGTCTTGGGGCCAGTAGTGCAAGTATTTAGCTTTTCGCGACATGTGAAAATCGAGATCCTCTTGCAGTTCTTCCAAGTCTTTCTCGCTATTCTTGAGTTGTACCCAGAACAGCAACGGTGATAACACTCGTATAATTGTTACCTCCAAGCGTGAGCGAGTCAAGTGGCTTGTACTGATAGCCTTAATCTCCATGTTATTATTTTCTAAAAAGAGCGGAATTCTGTTTTAATTCACGGTTTTATGTTTGACATTAGTTGAGAAAAGGAAACGGAGCAGGAAAGAACAATAACGGGAGTTTCGGTATATATATATATATATATTTTTTTTTAATTTTTATTTTAATTTAGTTTAATTTATTTATATATATATATATATATTTTTTTTTTTTTTTTTTTTAATTGATCTATTAAAATTTTTTTTTTTTTATTATTCTCGGAGTTGCAACGTATAGTTTGAGTTTTGCTTGGTAGGAAGAGAAGGATAGACGTAGTCATGCTCTTTCTTAACTTCTGTATAAATGACCTGCTCAGGTTCGTTTTTCTGAGGGTCAGGGCTCGGGGTTGTGGGCTCTTTAACAAGAGGCGCCCGCCTTAAGTGCAATAACAGCTGAGTGAGAGAATCCCATATGGCTCCTATTAAATATATGGACCATCCATACACTGTATGTAAAGCGTAGCCATGTACTATTGTGTCCAATACCAGTTTAAAAATTCTTACACCCAGGTAAATGCCCATTATTCCAGCGCTAATATTTCCAAAAATTAAAAATTTATCCCAAAATTTCTGCCATGTAGAGATTGCAATTTTTTCCACAACGCTTTTGTCTAACAAATTAGAAATGGAGCCGCCTTGTATGGACGAGGATCTTCCCATTACTCCTCTCGCTATACTATTAAGCACCGCGGGTCGTTCAGCTGGAAACATTATGTGATCTCTCAGGTCTTCAAGATCATTTTCGGTATATATTCCGCTTGTGGCGAGTGCTCCTGGGCTTGTATATTTCCAAGTAGGTTTAGTTAAAGGTTTCATAATTGTTGGTGGCATAGTGTCAATCGGTCTAGGCGTGAGTTTATACCAAGAATCTCCTAAGAGATACATGGCAGGAGCGAATGCGTTACATGCAGTTTGTATTCCTTGGCGCAACAAAATATGAGTCTGAGGTGTTAAAAAATATGTTTGATTTCCGCGCAACACTGGTAATTGATCGTAGCATTCGTCCGTTCGAGCTAGTCTTACTTCGACCGGTACACATTTTACTATGTGAATCACCTCTCCCGCCAATAATGCCATGTAGCCGGGACCTTTCATTAAATGGTATGCAAAAATATCAGGTGATTGAGTAGCTATAGCCAGTGTGTTTTGCAGCAATTGTTGCTCAAGATTACATTGTTGTAGCAAAATATCCCGGTATAATTGATTTATTTGTGTGCGAATATGTTTCTCGACATATACGAATTTAGAATTCATATATGTAAAAATGTCGAAGTTTGTAGCACGAGTTGATTTTTTAAAAATAGCAATGCCGGGTGTGGTCTCGAAAATAATTAATTTTGGATGTTCCGTACGCGTAAGCGTATACCCACAAGTTATATATTTTCCTTTGCTAGTTAAAGCGAACAGGGTATTCTGTGTGGTCAATGAATAAACTACCTGAGCTTGTTGATTTATACTGTCAATGATTTTGTCGGCATATCCTTCATATAATATCCCGTAATTGGAAAATTTACAAGAATCCGCAGGTACAGGATCCCAGAAGGTATCCCCTCCCTCTATGTCAGAGCAATGAGTGGCGCTGAGTTCGCAGGCTACGCCTGATCTAAGTTGCACCTTATTGGTATTTATTCGCACATCGGCTACATAATCTTGCAACGTTATTTTGACACTGCCTAATACGATAACCTCAGCCCATGTTCCATACGGATCGGAATAAACGCTACCGGAACATACTCCATCGTTGTCTAAACGACCAGCTAATATTACAGGTCGAGTTGTGGTTTGATTAGGTTTGAGTCCAGTTATATATGTGTCAGATAATTGAAAAGTACCATAAGTGTGCATGCGTTGACATGCTTCACGAGATACTTCTTGTACATATGCATATTTTCCATTGAATACATCCATGGTGTGCGAAAACATCCCACATTTTTTAATTAAACGGTCGATCTCGACTTTGCATTGTATTACTTTTACTGATTCGAATTCATTAATTTGCAATAGCTGCATATAAATTCTACTGGAATTTACATGTTGTTGAGGGATATCGCACTCTTCTATGGTTAATAACGATAGTGTTGTAAGATTAGCGGATGCCGAGCCACAGTCATATCCTATTATCCCATATGCTGATGGTAAGCCCGCTAATAAGATCATTATAACTATTCTTCTGGTTTCTCGATCCATCTGAAATTTTTAGTTCCAAATATTATTTGGATAAGTATATATATATTTTTGTTGTTGTTGTTTTTTTTTGTTGTTGTTGTGTTTTTTTTTTTTCACACAAAATTATTTATTTTTATTTGCTGTCAGTTGTTCATTAATTGTTTTAATATGGGAGATTCGCAATCGATTGGGATGTACGACTCGACTATTTTTCTTTATTCTAATTTTTACATTGTTTTTGTTTAGTATTTCCAGTATTTCATGAGGCCCTGTGTAATGATCTCCGAATTTGCCTGGTTTCGGCCCTTTTAATAGAAACACATGATCCCCAGGCTTGAAATTCTGAGGGTTGACCTTTTTGTCGTAATGCTCTTTTGACCTGCATTTTGCTTCTATAACGTTTTTACGAGCGTTCCCTTGAATGGCATGGAGTTGTGTTACAAGACTTATTAAATATTCATCGTAATTTGCCATTTTATCTTCCGGAGCTAAAAGCTCATTCGAAGGAATTCTAGCTATTTTTCCGAAAACTAATTCGTACGGTGTATGTTTTGTTGCTTCATGGACATTAGTGTTATAATTAAACATTGCGAGGCTGATCCATCGATCCCACTGTTTTTGCTCGTTCGCATATTGTTTTAAATATTCTCCTAATGCGTGATGTGATCTTTCTAAAGATCCATTTGATTGCGGATGGAAGGCTGTAGTGCGAAATTTACGAATTTTAAATATTTTAGCGAGTTTTTTCATTAAATCGCTAATGAAATTTCTTCCCTGATCTGTTAATATTGCCTTTGGTGATCCGAACACACAAATAAAACGGTCCACGAAAGCTTCTGCGATTGTTTCGGAGGTTTGATTTTGCAACGGTATTCCCATGCAAAATTTAGTTAACTGATCTTGTAGTGTTAAGATGTATTCATTCCCTCTCTCTGTTTTAGGCAATGGGCCTACAATGTCCATGGCTACTTTATCAAAAGATGATCCAGGTGTGTCTGTAATTATCATAGGCTGTTTGGTCTTAACACGAACGAGTTTTTTCAATTGACACTGCAAACATTGTTGTATATATTTTTGAACATCAGATTTTAAATTTTCCCAATAATAATTATGCTTTATTCTGTTATATGTTTTTGAAACCCCACGATGTCCGCCGGTCGGTAAACAGTGCGTTTCGCCGATTATAATGGATCGTAAATCTTTTGGCGGATACTTAATTTGTCCATGGCAAACAATTATTTTGGTCGTAGTGTCCATGAATATTAATTGTAGTTGTGATTTAATATTACTCCAGGGAACATTGTTAATAAATTCGGTTTTTGCTATACTGATTGTTTCTAGTTTCAAGTTCTCTATTATGTGTTGTAAATCTTTTAAAGTCTTTATGATGTGGCTGAGTGTTACCGTAGGGCCCTCCCGTTGAGCTTCACTAATGGGTAAGGCCATGTGGTAATGACTTTTATATTTTATGGCTTTAGCTTCGCCTAAGACAAGAGATCCTAAGCTCGGGAGTTCGTTTCGTTCGAATAGTTTCTGTGAGCCAGAATCTAATGGTTTTCCTTGTGTATCGACAAAATATGCCACGTTGTCTTTTCGTAAAAATAAAAGTTCGCGGGAATCTATAATGTTGCTTTTAATTAATTTATTTGCGATGATCGTAGGTTTTGTTTTTCTTGCTTTTAAATTCTGATTAATAATGTTTTCCTCATCTTCTTCCTCATCTTCCTTGCCGCTGTCAGAATCTTTGTCTGGCGGATCGTTTCTATCTTCAATTTCCTCAATTTCTTCCTCATTATTATGTAATTCATTAAATATTTTATTTTGTTCAATATTTTGTTTTACTGTCTGACTTCTTGTTTGAATTCTGTTTTGTGCAGGGTAATTATGAATTAAAGCCTTTTCAGTAATCGGTGAATAGTCTGGTTCATTTAATTCTGCAGGTGTAAACGGAAAGGTATCCGTAGTATTGTCAAATAAATAATTTTCCGATGTTATTTCTTCTGTTTCTTCGTTATCCGAAAGATATAAATGGAAATCATCGTTTTCTTCTTCTTCTTCTTCGTTATCAGATTTTTCTAATAGTTCGGCAATTAATTGTGCATCTTCAGGGTTGTTTGGATTTAGCAATTTTCGATCTTTTATTATTTTGCAATCAATTTCCTCCAGGTTTATAGGGTTTCTCGACAAAGCGTCTGCATTTACATTAGTTTTGCCGGCTTTATATATTACATCGTAATCGTATTCTGATAATTTTAATCTCCAACGGAGTATTCGCATATTAGCATCTTGCGCGTTTTTGAACCACATTAATGGTTTATGATCTGTGACAAGTGTAAATCTTCTTCCATATAAATACGGTCGAAAATGTTTGACGCAATAAATTATGGCCAATGCTTCCTTTTCGTATGTGTCGTATTTCAATTCATTGTCTGTGAGGGTTCTAGAGGCGTAAGCGATCGGTCGGTCTTTGTTTATCTCGCCTTGGGAAAGTATTCCTCCTACGGCTATTCCGGAAGCATCGGTGGTTAAAATGAATGATTTAGAAAAATCAGGATATTGCAATACTGGTTCTTCACATAATTTCTGCTTTAAAATTTCGAATGATTCTTCTTGTTCAGATGTCCACTCAAAACGAGTATCGTTCTTTAATAAATTCGTTAGTGGTTTTGCTAATTTAGAGAAATTTGATATGAATCGTCGATAATATCCGGCAAGGCCTAAAAACTGTTTAATATTTTTCGGTGTTTTTGGTCTTGGAAAATGTCGTACTGCTTCTAATTTCTTTGGATCTGGTTTTACTCCGTCTCTGCCGATTACATGCCCTAGATATGTTACTTCGGTTTTTAAGAATTCACATTTATCAGGTTGTAATTTTAAATTAGCTGTACGAAGTCGCTCTATTAATGCGTTATATTTTCGTTCATGTTCTTCTAAAGAAGTAGCATAAATAACAATGTCATCCATGTAAACAAATAATTCCTCGCCTTGTAATCCCGTTAGTACTAAATCCATTAAGCGTTGAAAAGTTGCAGGTGCGTTTTTTAATCCGAAGGGCATTCGGTCGAATTCGTAATGTCCGAATGGAGTGGTAAAAGCTGTTTTATGACTATCGGCAGGATCCATTTTTATTTGGTGAAATCCGGACGCAAGATCACATACTGAGAAATATTGCGCTCCTCCTAATTGATCTAATATGTCAATAATATTTGGCAAAGGATAAGCATCTCCGATAGTTTTATCGTTTAAAGCGCGGAAATCGAGGACCATTCTCCAACGTTTATTTCCCTTTGAATCTTCTTTCTTTGGCACAATCCATATAGGCGTATTGTATGGTGACTGCGAATGTTTTACTATATCTCCTTCTAGGAGTTCCTCTATCTGTTTATTTATTTCTTCCTTATGTATTTGCGGAAATCTGTATTGACGAGTATTAATTGGATGGTCATCTGTAGTTGGTATTTGATGTTGTATTACATGAGTCGCAGTTAATTTTTCTCCGGGAATATGAAATCGATCTTGACTGTTTGTTATTAATTTTATTACGTTTTCTTGTTCCTTTTTATTCAAGTGTTCTAATCGTAACAAATCTATAATTTGTGTAAGTCTATCTTCTTTCGGTTCTTCGGATATTATTAAACAATTATGCAGATCAGAAATTGCGATATTATTTTGTTGCTCCTTTTCATTTTTCGATTTACGTTTTCGCATAAATTTATCTATAATTTCTTGAGATTTATGCAATAAGGCAGTTGAAATTTTCGAAGACGGTTTGTTTTTACATTTGATATTTCGATTATTTTCAATACCTAAATCTTTAATATTTAATTTATATTTTTGTGCCTTTTCAAGAAGGTCTCTTATTGTGACATGAGAGGATTTTTTATTATTATCATTATTTTCCAATGATAATCCAATTCTTGGAAACTTAATATCCATTAAGGTATAAAAATTTTTCCCTTCTTCGGGATTATATTGTGTCAAATTGCGTAATGAGGTTTGGTAATTTCCCTCCTCGCAATCGACGGAGCTAGAATTTTCTGTCGAGGTTTGGAAACTTCCCTCCGAAATTCTAGAATTAATTTTTTCTGGAGAGGTTTGGTAACTTCCCCCTCCAATGGTTGGATTATCAAGTTTTTCAGAAGAGGTTTGGTAATTTCCCTCCTCACAATTTAAGGAGCTAGAATTTTCTGTCGAGGTTTGGAAACTTCCCTCCGAAATTCTAGAATTAATTTCTTCTGGAGAAGTATGGTAACTTCCTTCTCCATGGGTTTTAGAATTATTTAAATTTTTATTTGGATTGGTTTTAATTTTCCTCTCGTTTTTATTCTTTATTTTGTCTTTATTCATATTTTTGTTCTTAATTTTATGTTCTTCTTGATTTAACATTTCGTCTTCGTTTTCGTAATTGATTTTTTCAATAACAATAGATTTTTGGCCATCTATATTTTTACCTTGGGTTTCTTCAAAAATAATGTCTTCACTGCTTTCAAGGTTGTCTCTCTTTACTTTACTGCTCACGAGTTTTCCTGGTGAGTTTGAAAAATTCTCGCGGTCATTGCGTGTCTCGTCATTCGATTCATGATTATCTAATAATTCACCTAGTGGTTTCAAGTGCAATGTTGGTACTCTAATTTCCACTTCTTCATCTAAGGTGCTTATAACGTTTAGATAAGCCTTTCCGGAAACGTTTTCTACTATAGTATCTCCCAAATAGATTCCATGCTCTAGTTTTAATCTTGGTATATATCCCGTTTTTACTTCGGGGTTTCCTATTCTTACGTAGAATAGTGATTCCGACCTTGGAGATACTGTAATGGTTTCTGGAGAGAAGAAGGGTATGTTTATTCCGGAGACATCCAGTTGTCCTTGTGCGTAATCTATTTTTGAAGATGTTTGCTTAAAGAAGTCATTTCCTAATATACCAGATTGCGGAATCGGAAAGTCGTGAGATACTATATGGAAAGATACGGGTATTTTAAAAAGATTTAATGTGGTTTCCCCAAGAGTATACACTGGGTAATTATTTATCCCGTTTAATTTTAGTATATTTGTATAATTTATTTTTATGTCCTCGGGTATAAGATGTTCTTTAATTATATTCGGACCAGATCCCGTATCTAACATGAAAGTTATTTGAGTGGTTATTTCAGTGATTTTTACCCGAACAGTAGGCACGCGACTATGTTTGTCGAGATTTACTGTTACGGGACGTATATCTATTGTTTCACACTCTACTTGACTTCTCGAGACGCAGGCGGGTGTGCTGTCGGCTCGGCCCCCCGTTGCACACCCGATGCCGAAGGACCGTTGTAGTTTCCCTGGTCTTGCTCTTTTCGGCGATTATTGCTCGCAAGTCTTAACTGACAATTTTCAAGGAGATGGCCTTCTTCTTTACAGTATCGACAAAATAGATTATTTTTAGGTGCCGAATTTGAGTTTATTCTCGAACGACAATCTTTGGCGACGTGCCCGATTTTGTCGCAATTTTGACAAATAATCTTCCGCTTATTTTCCAAATTACGTTCTTGATTTTGTTTTTTCCAGCAATTATTAGCTGAGTGGCCAGGTTTGTCACACCACTGACAGACTAAGGATGCTTTATTAATTTGGTCGTTATTATTATTTTGTCGACATGTTTTTGCATTATGTCCCGTTTTGGAACATAATTGGCAAATAATAGTTCTTTCTTGAATTACGTTTACTGGTTGTCGCGATTGAGGATCGCGTAAACGGCATCTGTCAGCACTATGTCCTCGTTTTTTGCAAATTTGACATATTAAAATTTCGATTCCCAATCCCGTTTTATTAAAATTTTGTAGGTGAGGTTGAGCGAGTTTTCGGCAATTATTTGCTATATGCCCGTCTTTAAAACAGATTTGACAAGTTTCCCGTCCCCGGTTTATGGTTTGCGCCGTATTTTTGCCTGAGTCGGCTCTCTCTTCCCCTCGTAAATCTGTCATTGTTCGAAGCTCTCTTTCTATCCTTAAAGCATCAGTAACCGTATTCTGTACATCCAAATTCCTCGCAATCCTTTGTTCGATTTCGGGTTTTAATCCTCTTATAAAACATTTACACATATCTTTTTCTAATGATGCTTTAATTTGTTGATCGGGCAAGGCGTTTCCGGGTCCCTTATAACCCTCCAAAATTTGCTTTCCGAGCATTTTAACTCGATTTGCATAAGTAATTACATCCTCTCCATTTTTCTGATAGATGCAGCCTAATTCCCCTTGTAATTGGTAAACATTTTTAGAGGATCCGTAGACTTGTTTTAAATAAGACGTTAATTCAGATACATTATTAAAGTTTCTGTCTTGTATGGTTCGACGTGCCTCACCAACGATTCTAGTTCTTATTATTTTAGTGAATTGCGATTCAGCCTCTCCCGGTAACATAGATTTAGCTTCTTCGCATCCTTCAATAAAATAGTTTAATGGAATATTGTTCCCATCAAAGAAGGGAACGGCTTCAACCGCGTATTTTAAGGTTGCAAACGGGTTATTGGCCATTATTTCAGATTCGTCTGAATCGCTTTCTAGGCTTTCAACGGTAATATTATCTAACGCGTTAACTTGTTTAATAATAGTAACGTCTTGAGAATCACCGGAATCTGGCTCGGGCGTATCAGCGGTTTCGCCAATTAAAGTTTTTTCTAAGGTTTCGTTTAAATCAAAATTAATTTGTCTGCCGGTTGATTTAGAAGATAATGTCGGTGTAGATGTGTGTATTGTATTTGGTTCGGATTTGGATTTAGATTTCAATTTATTTCCTTCTAGAGCGAGTTTATAAAGTTTTTCTACTTCGTCTTTATCGCTTCCTCCTCTAGTACTTCGACTCATTCCCGTCTTTAGAAATCGCACATTACAATCCCGGACGAGCCCCCAAAATTTCTTATGTTACGTCCAGACTCAAATAAAGGAAGAGTCAGCGGGAGGGCGTAACCTACTTACCTCTAGACAAACGCTAGACGATGCGTCTCCTAGAGTCGAACGAACAGATCAGGGCCCGAGATAGGTCAACGACCGGAAGGGTCGCTCTTACTCTATCGAAAGGGCCGTTCGCTCGGTGGTCCCTTTTCTGGTAAAGGAACTGAATCCCTATTACCCGGGACGGGACCTTGTGCGATTTCGTGCAACAGGAAGGAGGTCGGGTTAATAAACTGCTCGAATTTTTAAAATCTAACTTTACATTTATTCAAAGAAATAAAAATGAATAATTTTAAAAAGGTACAATTTAATAATGAATCATCTGATTCATTTTTATATTCTGTTATTGTGACATAAATTGCTTAGGATCTAATATGTTTGCGTGTAAATGTGTGTGTGTAGATGAAATCTGTGTTCTCGCGGGTGTTACAAAAATACGGAGGACATCAACCGGAATTAAAAGGGAGACTAAAATTTAAACTCCGGTTGGTAATTTACAATAATATGTTTAGAAAAAACTATTTACAATAAATGTGTGAGGATTGGACGGTAGAGGGAGAGGAGAGAGAGAGAAAAAAAATGGGGGAAGATTATTAGAGGTCTTGGAATTGGACGGTGGAGGGAGAAGGGAATTTCATCCAAAAAACCTCGATAGGGACGGCTAATGGGAAAGGGCAACCCGGGCCAAAAAACGGAATTATGGAACCGGGGGGACTGGTACGGAGGATATGATAGAATTGATCGAGGTCTACTATGTCTGGACCGACACAGTAATCCTCGTCTGTAAGAGGGACAGGGAAAGGGGGGAATTGATTCAGGAGATACCTGTACCAGGCTTCCCTGTCCTGGTCTTCGAAAAGGGACCCCGACTCTCCTTCGGGATCGGAAGATTCCGGTTTAAAATCTTCCGGTTCCTCTTTGAGGTCCGGCAACTCCTCTACGAAGTCCCGGAGGGCTTCTTCGAAAACGCGCGACTCTTCTGAGAGATCGGGCGTTTCGAGGTCTGAAGGGGGAGGGGGAGTGGGAATTCTAGAGGGTTGAGGTTCGAGAGCAGGTGAGCGAGAACGCTCGGGGGAAGAGGCGGGGGAATAAGAAGGAGGTGAAAAATTAACAGGAGAACTGGGGGGACAGTCTGAAGGGGGAGGGGGAGTGGGAATTTTTGAGGGTTGAGGTTCGAGAGGAGGTGAGTGGGAACGCTCGGGGGAAGAGACGGGGGAATAAGAAGGGAGTGGATAATCAAAGGAAGAACTAGGGGGACAGGGGTGTGTATTTCGTGTTGGTGTATAGTTTAATTGTTGTATTCTTAATTTAAATGTCCGCTCGTCTAAATTTAGTCTTTTAAAATCGATAATAAAATTCGGATCCGCGGACGCCCGAGCCAATAGCTTCCGGATTTTTCTATTTTCCCGGTTGCGGATGTGTTTCGCCCAGCACTTAGAGCGCTTTGCCGGGGCGGTTTCCACTAGGAAACACACGCAAGAGTTAACAGAGATATTGTTTTTTTGTTAAAAGAAACAGTTTGATAATGATAAAGAAAAATGGAGAAGTTCTTAAGAATCTCAATATAACTCTATATAATTATATATATATATATAAATTTTGAGAAAGAAGTGAAATAGAACGATTCGGAGGGAATTGTTCTAGAAGTAGAGGGAGAAGATTTTCTTTCAGGGCCTGGCAGCTAAGTATGAATGCCAATCATGATATTACATCAGGATCCTGGCTAATCACGCCTAGGGACCCGTGAAAGGGGAAGGATTGCCTAAGTCTAACAATAAGCATGAATGCCAATCTTGACAGTGTTCAAGATCCTGGCTAATCAAGCTTACGGACTCGCAAGGGAGAGAGGATTGCACGAGTCTAACAATAAGGATGAATGCCAATCTTGACAGTGTTCAAGATCCTGGCTAATCAAGCTTACGGACTCGCAAGGGAGAGAGGATTCCACGAGTCTAACAATAAAGATGAATGCCAATCTTGACAGTGTTCAAGATCCTGGCTAATCAAGCTTACGGACTCGCAAGGGAGAGAGGATTGCACGAGTCTAACAATAAAGATGAATGCCAATCTTGACAATGTTCAAGATCCTGGCTAATCAAGCTTACGGACTCGCAAGGGAGAGAGGATTGCACGAGTCTAACAATAAGGATGAATGCCAATCTTGACAGTGTTCAAGATCCTGGCTAATCACGCTTATGGACTCGCAAAGGAGAAGGTTCAAAGAAGAGGAAATATAAAATATTTAATAACCAGAATTTAATTTAATAATAATACTAATAAATGTTTGTGCTTGGATATTACTTGAAAATTTGAATTTAATAACAAACTGTTTCTTTTAAGAGGAAGACAAAAAAAATAAAGTAAGAGAAAGAATGAAATTCTTTGGTAGACTCACTATTTTTTGAGTGCGAAGATGACGACTTTAGAAATTTCGCTGGATAAGCGAGGTGAGATCTATCTCTGGACTCGGCCGTGCGGAAGGAGTGGCTCGGAGATCGCTCGGTTCCGGCGGTGTTCGTTCGATCCCTCAAGGGCACACCACTTGTCACTTGCCCACACAAATTTTGTAAAATAGCGTGAAACTCCTTGCACTATCACAATCGCAGTGAGAACTCGCGAGAATCGATGAATTTTAAAAGACTTGAATTATCAGCGCGGACTGATGGCAGACTCGATGCGACCGTTCGAGACGAGGGCCGAAGATGAATTGAAAATTCTGAGGGAGGATTTCGCGTAAATCGAATCTTGGCGTCTCTTCGCGTATCCTCTCCATTAGGCAAGCAATATTCTTTTTTAACGAATCAATCTTTAAAATGGTGCCCCTCTCATGAGTTGAGGGCGTCTCCCTTCCAAAAGAAGGTCCAAGAGTTTGCGCCTATTGGTGTAGGCTTTTGTTTTTAAAAATTAAGTCTCGCCCACTGGAGAGTCCGCCATGATCGGCCAAGTTGACAGTTTTATTGTTCACTTGAGTTTTATCTTAAACAGATAACGCGCAAGGGTGGTCTAGCAGGCGAGCACGTAGTGTCGAATGTCGCGAGTTTCAGTCGCGGATCATAGTTACATCAATAAGATAACACTCTAGTTCTTAGAAGGGCCTTTATTCGAGACTCTTCTCGTAACGCTTTTTCACTAGAGGACTTCCAAGAAAAAATATTATTTGATATATTTATTTGTCTCTTGCATGCGCACTGTTTAGATTTCAAGCCTTCTCACGGTTCGAGTATCTTTATAATCGTTGTTTAAAATTCTTGGTCTTCTAGGGGACCTTTGTTCGAATATTTATCACGCATGGTTTAGGCTTTGAAATATTAGTCTCGCCTGCTAGATATTCCTTTAGTTTATTGTTTATAGTGCAAAGAGTTCTAGAGCGTAGGCGTTTAATATTACGTGAAAGAAAAGAATCGTGGAGTCCACCGGACGTAACAAGCTTTGTAAGCCGAGAAGCGTTGTTCCTCAATTTCCTTGATTGTTATAAAATTTCGGTAATCTCACTTACAGGTACGTAACTAAGTCGTTCCGAACGAAGGAAACTTGCGTACATAGCGATTTAGCTCTGTGTGCCGAGAAGCGTTGTTCCTCAATTTCCTTGATATGTTATGAAAATTTCGGTATATCTCACTTACAGGACGTAACTAAGTCGTTCCGACGAAGGAAACTTGCGTACATAGCGATCTTAGCTCTGTGTGCCGAGAAGCGTTGTTCCTCAATTTCCTTGATGTGTTATGAAAATTTTCGGCAAATCTCGCTTACAGGCACGTAACTAAGTCGTTCCGAACGAAGGAAAACTTGCGTACATAGCGATCTTAGCTCTGTGTGCCGAGAAGCGTTGTTCCTCAATTTCCTTGATGTGTTATGAAAACTTTCGGAAATCTCACTTACAGGTACGTAACTAAGTCGTTCCGAACGAAGGAAACTTGCGTACATAGCGATCTTAGCTCTGTGTGCCGAGAAGCGTTGTTCCTCAATTTCCTTGATGTGTTATGAAAACTTTCGGTAATCTCACTTACAGGTACGTAACTAAGTCGTTCCGAACGAAGGAAACTTGCGTACATAGCGATCTTAGCTCTGTGTGCCGGAGAAGCGTTGTTCCTCAATTTCCTTGATGTGTTATGAAAATTTCGGCAAATCTCGCTTACAGGCACGTAACTAAGTCGTTCCGAACGAAGGAAACTTGCGTACATAGCGATCTTAGCTCTGTGTGCCGAGAAGCGTTGTTCC
>WHNR01000381.1:0-41063 GCA_009859135.1 Formica selysi
TAAAAAGATTGCAGCGAAAATACTTGGAAGAATAGAAGATACATTGAAGTTGCATGATAAGTATATAATGATTCATTATTCTTCTTTATTATTATATAGTACATCTTGTATTACATGTTTTGTATATAATAATAATAATTATGAAACTTGTGTATATATATAGAATGAAGAAACATGAGGGCAAAAAGAAGAATGAGCAGCACTACACGTATTGGCAGCATTATTGCGCCGCACTTATGTGCTTATTATTGGCAGCAGTGTGCGCCTTATATGTGAAGACAGAAAACAGAAAGGAGTAAAAATGGATGGACATCAATGGAGCTAATAAATTCTATAAGTATCAAAATAAAGCAGACAAGAAGGATTTCAAGACGAAAGAAGATAAATCAAGAATTCGTTTATATTTTAAATTTTGTTTGTTTATATTTTATTAGCTTATGTATTTATACATATATGTATTTATACATATTATGTATTTATACATATATGCATTTATACATATATGCATTTATACATATATGCATTATACATATATGCATTTTAACATATATGTAATACAATTATTATTTTTCTATAAAATTATCGAATTATAAAATATATAAATATAAAATTATATAAAACTGTATAGAAATTATATAGAAATTATATAGAAGAATAGAATATTAAATAGAATATAAAATTATATATAACAGTATACTTATCAGATAAATATTATATATATTAAGTCTTCTTCAGGTAACACGAAGAAAGAAGAGGAATAATAAAAATATTGGACGAGAAAATTATGCAGCGAAATACAAAGCGCGCTATAGAAAGCAAAATACAACAGCATGTTCTACAGCGAACAACGTACAAATATTAAATGTAGCGAGAAAGCAATTGTTACATAATAATGAACACGTTTCACAAGATGTAACTAATGCGCTTTTATCCAATAATCAAACATTACATGCTAGTAATGTGTTATCGATCCCTCAGGAAATTCCACAATCTGATATTGATACGCATAGGAAAAAGTTGTTACAACAATTTTATTTAACTATATCGTCCTTTGCGGATATTAATTGTGATGTTGTAAAAAATTATATTATAAAAAACAAATATGTATTACGAAAATATCTCCTACAACGATAAATATTTTTCCTACCGAGTTACGCGAACTAAATACAATAATTACATGTTTTCGTTGTGCCAATTTGATAAAAAAAAGGCAAAGTTCCAACACAAGCATATTGGAATGCTATGTTTTGGATGAAATTCCAGATGTTATACGAAATTTAAGTGACATGGAACAAAGACTTTTATCAAGAATTGTTCCATTTATAAAAATTATTAAATTAGGTGGACGATTCGGTCAATCAGGTTTTCGAGGGCAAGCTGTTTTATTTGCACAAGATATAGAAGAAATATCGGAGCAATTACCATTACCAATTACCAGAATAGGTATGATTATTGTATGTGAACAACTTGAGAATGTTCAACGATGCCGACAATTTCAAATAAACGTACAAAATTTATCAGCTGCTTTATTGTGGTTAATTCAAAATAATCCTTTATATCGAAACATTAATATTAATTTTGATGCTGCAAATCTTGATATTTCACAAATATGTCAAGTAATCGTAACACAGGACAATAATACAAATATTGATGTTAATAATTTTGTCCCATCTACAGAGCAGGTAATAAATAAAACTGATTTGATCGAAATAGCTGGGAATAGAGCAATAATCAGAGGTTCCATACATCAAGGTCATGATATGTTTTCTGATGCTACTAGAGGGAAACAGTGCACTGCAATTGCAGCGGTTGCTATAGCTATGTCTTTATTACATAATCTTCAAACTTGGACAAAGAATCCTATCGATACTATTTTATTAATAGGAGATGCGTTATATGTAACAAGTATATCAAAACGTAAGAATCCTCATCTTGCTGAAATCAACAGATATTTTTTATCAGTTGATGAACTACATACAGATATTGAAATATTTGGAAATGTTATTAACCTTTTTATTACTCAAGATAGTAGTATATCAGGGCATTTATATAACGACAATAGTGCAGAAGGATTTCCTAATTTGAAAAATGCTTTAAATATTTTCTTTCAGGATCATAATTATGGTATATTAACTGTAAACGGAATTTCTGTTGCTATATTTAAATTAAATAACAACTTTTGGATATTTGATTCGCATTCAAGAGGATCAAAAGGAAGACCAGCACAAAACGGTACAGCATGTTTAATTCGATTTTCGACAACGTTATCAATGTTTAATATTTTAAAAAGTATTTTACCAAAATCTTTGAATAATATTTTTATTACTTATCAATTTACTATAACTGCTGTTAATCCTTATATGCATTCTAATGAACAAAATCAAATATATAACAATAACAGCATCGAGAATGTTGCAGAATTAAATCCAAATAATGAAAACAATAATAATGATAATATTGTTATTACATCTTCGATTTTACGGCCAGTTGATGAAATTATACCTGACGTTCAATCCGTTATTGAAAATGAAAACGAAGTACAAGATGCTCCCTTATATACATTGCGGCGGAAAACTACAGAACCTGTACAGATGCATACTGAATTACGAGCTGAAGAATTAGCTTGGTACTTTCTTTTTCCAAAAGGGCGAAATGGACTTCATGAACCATCATGACTATATCCTATAACACCATTAGATTATTGTCAAGCACGTATTATGTGTCAGGATCCCAGATTTCAACGAAATGATTACTTATTTTATTCTTTATCCGTTATGGAATATTATCGGGCTCGGCAAAATGTTGGTGTCTGCCTTAGAATGAGACAAGGTAATGCTATTCCTGAAGGCCTTGTACAAAATTTCCATATTAATATGAGAGCTTTGCGTGGTTCTAATGCATATTGGCAAACTGCATGTAGTGGTTTAATTGCTATGGTTCGCAATTTGGGCCCGCCACAATGGTTTTTAACATTAAGTTGCAACGATCTTAATTGGACAGATATATTGCAAGCATGTCTTATCGCAGCTGGAAGAAAAGGGGAGAATATAGACAATTTACAATTTGATGAAAACAACGATTAATTGTTGAGCATCCGGTAGCATTATCTCGTCATTTTATGGTTCGTGTTCATGCTATCATGCGTGTATTGCAAAATGATGACACTTTATTAGGTGGAAAACTAATAGATTTCTGGTGGAGAATAGAATTTCAAAATAGAGGTAGTCCACATTTACATATGCTCTGCTGGAATGAAGGAATTCCATCATTTGAAAGTCCACAAGGTATAGCTCTTATTGACAAAATTGTATCGTGCGCATTTTCTACAGGAGATAATGAATTAGATGCGCTTGTGGCACGCGTTCAAGTGCATAAACATACTACTACATGTTATAAAAATAGACAACACGGACAATGCCGATTTGGTTTTCCTAGAAGAATTAGTGATACAACTGTGTTGCTTGGACCAGATGAAGCTATTCGTAATAATGGACGTTTCTGTATATTAAAGCGTAACTCTACAGAGCTTTATGTCAATAATTACAATCCTACACTTCTTAAATTATGGACTGGCAATATGGATTTGCAACCTTGTGGGAATGTTACGGGTATAGCCTATTATATAGCTAAATATGCAGCTAAACATGAACCACATGATGTTGGTCAAGCTGTCAAAGATGCAATTAGCAGAGTACAGAGATATGGTGGAGATGTAGGAAAGCAATTATTTGCTGTCTCAATGACTATACTTCGACATAGACAGATATCTGCCTGTGAATGTGCATTTCGTTTATGCCATTTAAAATTACGTGATAGTTCACGGAAAGTTGTTTTTCTAAACACATGCTTTCCACAAGAACGTTATCGTATGTTACGTTGTGATGGTTATATTAATAATTTATATGCAAACATATTTGATCGTTATTGTTTACGTCCGGAGAATTTGGACGATCTCAGTTTGGCTGAGTTTGCTGTTACATACGAATGTGTATCACGATTTGAAAATTATGAAGAAGATGGAGACATCGAGGTTTACGATGAAGTAAATAATTTAGTTCCAACTAGGCATATTCGTTTGCAAGATGGTACAAAAATGAAACGGCGTACATGTTCAGCAGTATTAAGAACGCGATATTATACTCAAACTGGTAATCGCGAAGCATACTTTTATAGTTATTTAGTAGCTCACATTCCTTTCAGAAATGAAGAAGAATTACTTCAGGGATATGAATCAGCAGAACAGGCATTTAATGCAAAGCGTCATCTATTACGACCTCTACGTAGAGAGCAGGATATTGAACAATTTCAATTTGTAGAACGGGAATTACAAGAAGTTATAGCTCAAATTGTTGCATTAGATGACAATGATACAAATGTGCAATCTACGGTAAAAAACGAAGATCGTGCACATTGTATAATGGATGAGGAATATAATGATAATAATATTGATTTAGATTTACACAATGAACCTAATGAAGCAGATCGCGTTATATCTGCTGAAGAATTTGAACAAAATGTTAGAAATATGAACATAGAACAATCTTATTTATTTAATACAATTACTAATCTTATTAAACAAGATATTCAAGGTCAAATTATTGAACCTTTACGATTATTTATTACAGGAGGAGCAGGATGTGGAAAAACGTTTCTTTTAAAAATGATAGAACAACAGATTAAACGATGTTATACACCTACTACAGATCGCTTGTTAAAACCCACATTTGTTGAAGTGACTGCTCTTACTGGTGTTGCAGCCAGATTAATTAATGGGCGTACTTTACACAGTGCATTCTTTTTAGCAATAGAAAAAGGAAAACCTACGATATACAGACAATTAACAGTACAACGCCTCGAAGATGCAAGACGTAAATGGCGACATATTAAGTGGTTAATTATCGATGAGATATCGATGGTTTCGTATGAAATATTGAGATCAATTCATCTTCGTCTTCAAGAATTTAAAAATAATAATGAATTATTCGGTGGTGTTAATATATTGCTATTTGGAGATATTATGCAATTACCACCTGTGAAAGGAAGTTGGTGTTTTAAGCAACCTTTATGTTTTCAAGGGGAGCCACATTTATGGCGATACTTTGATTTGTGTGAACTAAAAACCAATATGCGTCAACAAAATGATGCAGAATTCGTTGATTTGTTGAATAATTTGCGAGTCGGCCAAATTAACATTGCACAATATCAAATGCTATTAAATAGAACATATATTCCTTTAATTAATGAATTTGCTGATGGTGAAGCTATTCGTATATTTCCTACTATAAAGCTAGTTAATTCTTATAATAATAAAATAATTGAAGAGTTGGCAAAGACACAAAGAATTTATAATATAAACGCACGAGAGGAATCAAGAGAACCTGCTACTTATGGTCAAAAGCCCTCTGCCGCAGCAATTCCTGCTGATCCTAATAATACAGGTGGTTTGCTACATACTATTAAACTTGCAATAGGTTCTCGTGTAATGTTACGATCTAATTTAAAAGTTAGTGAAGGTTTAGTAAATGGAAGTATGGGCATTGTATACGCATTTCAATGGCCGGCTTTACGAAAAGACCAGTTAGAAGATGGTGAATTACCTAAGAAGATATTCGTTCAGTTTGATGATCCTACAATAGGAAACAGTTTAAAAGAATCTAACGGTTACGTTGGCATTTCTCCAATTAGTATCGTATACCAAGGTAATAAAGGATATGGAAATGTGGAAAGAATAATGCTTCCAATTATTTTGAGTTGGGCAGTAGCAGGGTACAACAGTTGATAAAGCTGTAATATATTTAGGTAAAAAAATATTTGCTAAAGGTCAAGCATATGTAGCACTTAGCCGTGTAAGGTCTTTACAAGGATTAGCAATTCCTGAAATAGAGCAGAAAAGATTGTTTCAACGTCCATGTGATGAAAGTGCTTTAGCAGAATCAGAACGATTACGATTGGTTCATATTTGTGCACAATAGTAACAAAATGTTCATCATAGTTGTATATAATTAATCGAAACCAAAGTAATAAATTCATCTTCTTTTAATGCTATGCAAAATAATAATTAATTAAAGGTAAGTCTATTATAGTAGTAATTTTCATACATATTTGTATATTTGTGTGTGTGTGTGTGTGTGTGTGTGTGTCTGTGTCTGTGCATGCGTGTATTAATATATATTATTATAACATTTATAAATTAGTATTTATTATTATATATTTAGAATTATTTTAGTTACAGGTGAGGTGCGTTATTGGTTACCTTCTCGTGGTGCACCTCGAAAACAAATTTGTTGAACCATTCACTCTTACATTTTCAATTTTGCATTTTTATTATTATTCATTTTTTTTATTTAATATTTATTTATAATTTATTTATTTCATATTTATTTATAATTAATTAATTTATTATTCTTATTTGTTCTTCCAAATTTATTACTTTTTTTCTTCAAAATTTATTACTTTTTTTCTTCAAAATTTATTACTTTTTTTATCTATTCTGTTTTCAACAAATTTGGCTAAAAACCAATAACAAATACTTTCGTTGTATCATTAATCGTTATTATTATAAATTATGTTGTATATAATCATTATGTATTACTAATATATATATATCATAAACTATATTTAATAAAATTATTTTCTTTTGATATATGTATTATTTTTGTATATATTTTTTATACAATACATATAAAATGGAGAATGATCTTGTGAAAAAGAGAGGAGGAGGTTTATTATATACACGGACCGCCTCGCTCCTCTCACGAAGAGCACGCACAACGTGTGTTGCGTAGTAAGAAGTAGAGAGTAGAGAAGAGAGAGTGTCGCCGACCGGCTAAAAACTGCAATGTATTTTAAGTAACAAATAATTAATTTAATTTAAACATTATTACATCAATAATGCAATGTAAATGTATGAAGTATGTTAATATCATTAGCATATTGTTCAGTTTAGCAGCGCCAAGATTTGCAAGAAAAATTTTTTTTATTTTTTGATGTATTAATTTTTAATTTTCGCATAAGCTTTTAATTTTTAATTTTTTGTATAAATTTTTATTTAATTTTTAATTTTTGTATGAATCTTTTAAATTTAAATTTTTGTTTAATATTATCTTTTTTTAATTAAACTTTTCAGAATATATTTGGTTATTAGGATGTATACATATGTGATATAATTTTTTATAATAAATACATCCCAAAGAATTAGATGTATGTATGTATATTACAATTTTGTGCACTTAGTTAATTATAAAATAACTATTTTAGCTATGCGCCCTACGACTTTAATTATATTGCAATTTAAATTTTTTAAATTTTTCTTAATATTGGAAATAATAAAATAAATAAATTTTATAACATAAGTTTTTATTCAATTGGCGTAACATTTTTTGATATCATTATTTTTCTGGGAAATTAAAACAACTACTTTGTATAATAGTTTTTTTAGTTAAAATATTGTTATTTAAATAATAATAAAAGAAATAAATTTTATAGCATAAATTTGTATTCATTTGGCGCAATTTTTTGATATCATTATTTTTATAGGAAATTTAAACAACTATTTTGTAGAACAAAATTTCTTTGGTTAAAATGTTTCTGTTTAAATAATAATAAAAGAAATGAATTTTATAGTACGTTTTTATTTATTTTAATGTCACTGCAGAATTTTTTAATATCAATTTTTCAAGAATAATTTAAAAATAAAATAATTTTTTGTGTAACACTTTTTCATATAGTTAAAATAACACTGTTTTGTATAGAGTTAAAATGACATTTTGTAGAACAGCTTTTTGCAGTAATTTAAAAATAAAATAGTTTTTTGTGTAATACTTTTGCATATGGCGCATGCACTTGGCGCCTTTTTTTTACCTTTTTTTAAAAAGGTAAGTTTTTAGGGATTATATCATTCCTTTTTGTGTAGTATATGTTAGATATCTTTAAATTAATAAGCAAAGAACCCGCCACCACCCCCGTCATATTTCATCAAAATACGACGGTCCTCTTTGCTTGCTATAGATATCCAGATCCTTTAAATTTCTTTGCTACTCTTATTGTAAGAATAATGGATAATTATAAATCAATGTATCATTAGAAATATAGATTTATTATTTAATATACAATGAGATATACAATCTATGATTCTAAATGCATTGATGAATATCATTGCTGCTTATCTAGTCATTAAATACATAAATAAAGCGGAAAAAGTGAGTTATATAATTCCATTTTTAATAGTAAGGGTAAAAGATAAGAACAAATTATTTGCGATTTATATAAATATTTTTTCGCAGTTCACGAATAATGCAGAATATGAAGCATTGTTCGCGAAATTGCTGATACATTACGAGAAATTCTTTTATATGGGACTGATCGAAATACAATTATTAAATGATTAAATATTAATCACAAGTTTGATATTACAAAAATGTATTTTTAATAAAGAATTTTTTATATAACTGCTTCTTTATTTTATAATATTCAATATATATTATTTATTAGCCATTCTTTGTAAAAATATTATATAAATATCTTTAGCATTTCTAGGCCACTGCCTTTTTTTAACTTGCGCATCATCAGCTTCGATCCAAATATTAGATACTCCTTCTCTACATATACTTATATAATGACCTTCATCGATACATGAACCATGATGAAGCATTCATCGTCTTATACAATTGTCCAGCTACTAATACTTTAGTTGTTGGAACAGCACATAAGTTAAATTTGTGTGCTGCTTTCATTAATTTATCATCCTGTGATGAAAATAGTATTAAATGAATAACAACTGATCTCTTTTGTCAATGTTATTTCATTTTTAAATAGTATATCATTTCCAGTACATTGTTTACATGATTCATTGTGTGATTGATACCAATGTGAAAACGTAACATTTAATAAATCATTAAGAGTATAACTTTTCTTATTCAAATTATTAACAGGAATGGAAATAATAATATCATTATCAACAGTAGTTTTTGTATTACCACAAGTTTTGCACCGCGCAGTTGAAGTTACTTGATATTCTATTAAACTTCTTATACAATCATATTTTTTGCAAAGAGCTATAAGAAAATCAGATGCATTTCGTTTTGCAGTGCTCGAAAAATATTCTCCTAAACATTGCCGTATTACATATGTATTTAAATTACGCATTCCATTTTCATACCGATGCATTAATATACGTAAAACATCTGATATATCGCGATTAAACAATTGCTGCCTAATGACATTTAAATGTAATAAACATTGCAATACCGCATTTGCATAGCATGAAATCTCGTCTGTATTTTGGAAACCATGTATGACCCAAGCAGTACTTCGTGGAACTTTTTCATGTGATTTTTGGACAGAAGTAATTACTTTTGGTAATGCCCATAGGACATCTTTTACTTTGCGATAACGCTCTTTTGAAACGGTAATCATTTCTGCTTTGGGTTTATGTATACCTTTTAGACGATTATATTCGATGATAGCTTCTTCGCTAGCTTTTACAGATGAAGGATCATAATTAATCAAATGTAACCCTTCTAGAGATGTTACTCGCGACAATGCAACGTAAATTTGACTACAATTAAATACAGAGTTACCAATGTCCATAATAGCACTTTGCAAACTCAATCCTTGGCTTTTATGAATAGTGATGCCATAACTCAGAGATAATGGAAATTGTTTTCTGATAACATACGCTCTATCAATCACCTCAAATTTAACACTTACTCTTTCAATTAAATATTCTAAACCTGACGGTAAAAGAAGTTTAATCTTTTCGACGTAATCAGTAGATATATCTTGTATAATTGAAATCACTGTAGCAATTGTACCGTTTACAAGACCCAAACTAGCATCAATATTACGCCGTATCATAACTTTTGCTCCAATTTTAATTTTTATTTGTTTTGAAAGCCCAGCTGTTCTAGAATTATTATCATCATCATTATTTGACAATACTTTTAATACTTTCTTTTTTACATATGGAATACATTCAATCGTATCTTCAGCAATCAATAATATTTCTTTAGAAACAATGCGACTTAACATTGCATCATTGAGAACATCACACGTACGACAAGTAGGCAGTAAACAAACGGTATCTGATGGAAGATTGTTAATGAAATCACATAATTCGTTTAATCTAGATTCGAAAGAATCTCCTTTGAAAGATATTTTCCTATTTTCGAGAATCTTACAATCAGATTTTGTCAATAAACCAATACGAATTCTTGACAGTAACTTACGGTAAGAGTCATCTCCTTGCTGGTGCATATTGATTGTCAATTCATCGTAGTCAAATAATGTAGTCCATAAATTAACAGCACTTAAGGAACCAAGATGTTTAGCAATTTTTTCATCGGATAAATGTACAAAGATAGGATCTTCGTGTACAGGAGGTAGTTGAAGCAAGTCTCCGAATAAAAGAATGTGCTTTTGACCAAACCAACCATCATCGCAATCACCAGTGTCAAATATTTCAGACAATCGAAGATGTATATACATTAAAGTCAAATTAGATATCATTGACACTTCATCAATTACAAAAAGAATAACATCTTTAAGATCTGCTCGTAAAACTTTCAATACATGATCAGATAGTTGTTTATACTTAGGAGTATGACCATGTTCAACGGGTAATTGAAGCAATCTATGAACTGTCAAACCATCTATATTAAATGCTGCTATACCAGTAGGTGCTGCTACAGCAGTATCTTTATTAAGATTTTGTTTTATCCAGCATTTAATAGTCTTGATTAAGAAACTTTTTCCAGTGCCACCTTCTCCGCTAACATATAATCGTAATAATTTATCTGAATCTACAGTATTAATAACTCTATCGAATGCTCGTTTTTGATCCGTATTTAATTTTGTTATCATTTCAGATACATTGATTTCTCGAATTACTTTATCACCAAGATCTTTAAAATCTTGCATCGCTTCACCAGCCTCTATATTTTGAACACCTATCGGATTTTCAGGATCATCCTGAGATTGCTGTTTTTGTAAATCATCTAAGCATTGCTGAACTAATTCTTTTGCAGTTTCAAATGGTTTTTGCAATTCTTCTAATCTTTCATGATATTGCAATGCTTGTACAAGATGCAGTTTTACTTTGTGAAACGATTCGGCATAAGTGTCGCATTCATTTCTAAGATCCTCTAATTTTCGCCATGGTTGAAACATAAGCAATAACGAAAAGAAATAATTTTCCGGTTGTGTATTAACATTATATCTATAATGATTAATAAGATATCCACGTTGTCGCCGTTTAAGATAATAACCATTATTTATTTTATAATATTCAACATCTTTATTTTTTGGTTTGATTTTTGAGATATCGTACCACTGTGCAAATTCATAAAGAGATATATTTTCTAGTTCGTCTGGTCTATGTGGATAGTGATTATCTATTAAAGATGGATAAAATATATCTGTAGATTCAGCATCAAGAGCTTCAATTTCTTTGCGGTTTTTTAATTTTCTATATCGTATTTGGTTAACATCTAACCATTTGATAGTTGTATTTCGATCAGTTCCATACAAAGGAGTACCTAATAATGTATCAGCAGCTTCAAGGGCTCCACATTCTCTATTATTCGTAAATCGCAAAGCAATATTCCAAAGACAACTCGCTAATGATTTGTTTTTATTATTCTTACTATCAAGGATAGTATCAGACAACTCACTTTTTCCCGCTTTATTCATATATTTAGTAATGTACCAGGTAAGCAGCGATGATTTTTCACCAATAAATTGTATATCCATATTACCTTCCCATGCAGTAAGAAGAACAGGATTATAATCGTTTATATTAACTTCATTATCTGTTCGAGGAAGATCATAAAGCCTACTTTTATGTTTCAATTGTTTTCTACCTGCTATCGAAGTTGCTACATCTCTCATATTCAAAGTCTCAGTAACGGGACGAGGAAATCCAAAACGACACCGACGAATAATTTTACGTTCTACTTTTTTAGAACGAAGACAGTAATCATTATGTATATGTCGTTGATGCGTATTAACACGCCTGTACAATAATGGCGAAATATTTTGATCCGGCATTTTGCAGCTTATATGTTGTAAAATAAATTTGGAGACTTCTTCAATAGTAGATTCACCGAAAATCGGTGCATTTTTAATCCAAATTAATAAGTGGAAATGTTGTATACCTCTACCTTGGTATTCTCGTCGCCAGAAATAGTGCGTTACTTCTCCAATTGGATGATCTTTGGAGTTAATGAAATCAAGCATTGCCCGAAACTTATTATCAAGAAACCTGGATGTTGATACAGGATCTTTAGCAACAAGTACGCATAAGGAAGTATCATGCCATCCATTTACCTCACGAATATATTTACCTAAATCTTCCCATAACCACTCACTCGGACTTAATGTTAAAAACCATGTCGCAGGTCCATAATGCTGTGTCATACAATTTAAATCACTTCTTGGTCTACGCCAATATTGCTCTGTATTTCGAAGTGTGGCAAATATTGTACTCAAATTAGATTCCAATAATTCTTTCGACATCGCTTCTAAATATTCAGCAGCCGTGTAACGAACGCGCGGATTAGTTACGTTCATTTTATGATAAATTCCACGACTTAACTGACGAATATTCGCATCGTTCAATAAATAAAATAAATATTGTTGATTTAGTCTGTACTGTGGATGTTTAGATGTCAAACGACATTTAATAAATTCATGATCAAAAAGTTTGACTTGCCTAATCTCATGTTGTCCATTAATACCAAAAGGATATAAATCTGGAAAACACATTAAATCTAAATATTGCTCACGATTATCCAAAGGCAAGTCCTGAATTTTTAACATTTGATACAAGGTTGACGCAGTTTTATTTGCTTTCTTTTCATACAAGGGATAAATAGTATATTGTTCGTAATAGCCATCATTTTCATCAGTAACTTGAGTTAACATTGCTTTCTGTTGACCCTCTAATGTAACTTCTATATTATTTTTTATCTCTTCTATCGGATTATTTAATAATTCAGGCTCGTCATCTAATGTTACTTCTGTATTATTTTCTATCTCTTCCATTTGGAATTCTGAATTTTTTATTTTTGGTAAACATAAATTATTGTGATTATTTGGCAATATAATATGAGAATATAAAGTATTGTTGCATTTTAACCACGTTAAAGCGTCAAATATTTTTTTAACATCAACTATCTCTTCCCAAATAATCTTTGATTTTGTCGGGATACCTCTAATTAAAATATAAAATTCGTGATTATTGTTTATTGGGTCAGTAGTGGAACATAATTTATTCAATGTCTCCTGTAAGGGAAGTGGTAAATGAAATGTTCTACCTTTAACTTTCTGTACCATTTGTCTTTGAGGTAGCTTTTTATTGATAACAGTTCCCATTTTGAGGACAGTTTGAAATGCTTTAGCTCTCTGTATAAGAATTTTTTCAAATGTGTTAAGAGATGATATTACTTCGGGCACATCATTTGTGAGGAGATTATTCAAAATACAATATGCAGGCATTAGGCCTTTACGAAATTTGCCTGCACAATAATTACATATATATTCCGCATTAATTTTTTGTTGTTGTACATGTACCATTAAATCTCTCCAAATTTGAATGTCTATTTGTGCTTGAAAACTATTGATATTAGAAACATTTTTTTTATAACACAATTTCTCACATGATACGCAAATATGCCGTGGTGTGTCTATTGAACGTTTGGTCAAAGCCTTAAACGCATTACGATATTTAGAAATAATATCATCATCACTCAGAATTGTATCTGTCTGTTGATGTTTGTACGTATCTGTTTTTTCTTGTGCAGAAGTTACAATTTCTTGTAATGTGTTCAAATCGGCACAAGTTAATGCCTTATCGAGATTTTCCATCTTTCGATAAAAATCTGTAAGTTGATAAATTAAACGTTTAATATTTCTTACTTTTGGAAAATGAGGCGATAATAATTGAACTGGAAGAAACATTCCTTTGCAAAGTGTTAAATCAATATGACAGCTACGCGTATGGCCCAATTTCTCATTTGAAGTTTTCATAGTACATTCATGAATATTTTGTATCAATTCTGGTACATTCCTTAAAGTACATGTATTTATAGTTTGAAGGAATTTCTGGTAATGGCCAATTAAAAACGGATCGTTTATTTTACATGAAGTATCGCACAACCACGATTTTCTTGCTTGTACTTCTATTAACGGTAATATATTTACTACTTGTCCTTCCGTATTTATTACCAAAGGATCCGATAAAGTTACATTATGGTATGTAGAATCAATAAAATAATTTTCAGATGAGGCTGTATGCCTAGATATGCCACATAACGCATATAATTTCTCTTCAATTGTAAAACATTCAGAGACAAGAGTCAAACTCACTTCCGATTTCTTTTTAATCAAAGCTAACATTTTGTGTATATTGCGAACATGACTGTTTCTAATGTACATACACCAACGTACGATTTTTTCGGCTTCTAATTGTTTCTCAATATGGCCTTTAATTTTGAGCTGTTTTACAATATCTTTTATAAATATTTCTAAAGAATGACGAAGTTTTATGGTGTTTTTCGACCAAAATTTTTCATATTTTTTAATAATTTTTTTCCCAATATCGTGATTTTTTATTGCAAGCACTGATTTTTGACTTTTCTGATAATATCGTTTATTATAAAGCCATTTACGATTAGGATCTAATTTTTTTCGTTTATCTTGCTCACGCTGAAGGTTCTTAGAATAACGTATACATTTTTGTGTACGTTGTTTTACAATATTCTGTTTATACAGATCCCGTTTCTTGGCACGATTATTTTCTATATCCTGATTATATCGATATCGTTGTTTAGCCCGATTATTTTCTATATCTTTTATATAATGTGTCTGCTTGTTAATAAGTAGATTTTTTAAATCTTTCACACATTGTTCTTTTTTATTAATATCTTCTAATTGGACAGTATCTTCACATCGAGAACGTTTCTTAGCACATTTATTTTCAGAATCTTCGTTTGTATAAATTTGTTCGTAAGTTTTGATTTTAATTGTTTTATTGTTATTACATAAATCATTGTTAATGTCACTGTTATTGTTAATAATTTTGTAATCAGTATCATTTTTAATATAATGTTTATTTTGAAAATATTTATCAGTTTCATTAATATCATTTGTTGTTTTTATAAATTCTTCTGAAGTATTTTCGTCTGTTAATCTTAATAATTGATTATTACTTAATTTTTTCTTAGATCGACTATTGTAAACTTTTTCCAAACGATTCAATTTTTGTTGCTCTGTCTCATGTTGACGTATCGTATGTATACGAATAGCTTCAGCTTCTCTCGCTTTGACTACTCCTAATGGAAGTACTTTTTGAGGAGCACCATATCGTGAATCTTGTGGAAAATGCTCAATTACATTAAATTCAAAAATTTTCATTAAATGTAAACGCATTAAACTGTGATCATATTTTACTTTCTCGGGTTTAATATTAAATAACAATGAAATCGCAAAGGCTATTGCAAAAACACCACAATCGTTACCGTTCGGTTGTCGTTGCACAATAGGAAACTTGACAGGATACTTCTCAAAATCATATATTGGAAATAATCTTTTCAAAAATTGTTCGTGATGCTCATGCAATTTTTTATAATTTAATGAATCATAAATAAATATATTCTTTGTATTATAATAACTACATACCCAATGTCCATCATATGGACCTGATGAACTATGCAATATTTGTATATGTTTTTTATTCTCTGGGACAGGCTGAATCGTATCAAGACATTGTATTCGCCATGTATCAACAGGTTTATAATCTGAACAGTTTTTTAAAAGATGGTTGAAATGTTCCATATGCATGTCACTTAACCATTCGCCTCGAATAATTATATCTTTTTCTTTAGGCATGAGAACTATTTGTTTGTTTGTTTTTACAGACATTTTGCATATATATAAAAGGCTTTATATGAACAATAGCTTTATATAGACTTTTTATATAAACTTTATAAAAACTTTATAGACTAGTTTTATTTACGTATAACAGTTTTTTTTTTATAAACATACAACAGTTTTGTATCAACGCACAACAGCCGTTTTTGATAGGCGCGTAGCAGCCTTGTATCGGCGCACAGCAGCCTTGTATCGGCGCACAGCAGCCGTTGTCTACAGGCGCACAGCAGCCTTGTATCGGCGCACAGCAGCCACTTTTTACAGGCGCACAGCAGCCTTGTATCGGCGCACAGCAGCCACTGTTTACAGGCGCACAGCAGCTCTGAATCGGCGCACAGCAGCCGCTTTTTACAGGTGCTCAGCAGCCTTATGTTGGCGCACAGCAATCACTTTATAGGCGCACAGCTGCCGTTGTTTACAGGCGCACAGCAGCCGCTTTTTACAGGCGCTCAGCAGCCTTATATAGGCGCAAAGCAGCCTTATAAAATAAAATAAATTAAAATTACTTACCTCTCACCGTGTCTTTTCTTACCTTATTCTCGTTCAATTCTTCGTCGTGGTCCAATAATTAATCTGAAATATTCTTGTACAGAAAAGTAACATTATTGCACATTTATATAGATTAAAATGATAACAGAGACTAATATTTTATAAAAATTTGAATCATTATTGATAATTTATTTGAATATAATTTTTCTGTTTTAACAAGGTTTTGTATTTTTTACACATCTAATTTTGATTTCAAAAATTATATTTAATTGAGAAAATTATTATATAACTCGAAAAGTAATTTATACACACACAGAATTTAATTTTAATTTTAACAATCGAATACCTTCTAAATTATTATTTATAAATAAATTTCTTAGATAAAAGATATTTAGTTTTGAGAAGGATATCTTATAGTAAGCATGATTTTGTTCGAGGCATTTCCATTTTTAATATTTATTTTAAATAAAACCATACATTTTTTACTCTTTCCGAAAAACATTTATAAAGAATCGCAAACCAAAAAACAAACAAATACACTAGAATTTAATAATTAATTATTAATTAATTGACCCAAGATACTGCAAACAGATTTTAAAAATATTGAATTTTTGAAGATGCATTAACATGCATACTATGACAATATGAAAGTAATTATAAAATTTTATTAAATGCTCAAAATAAACCATTTATTGCTCGTAGTCTAACTAGAAAAATTTTTAAGTAGAAAAATCTACTCGAACGTATGGCGTAAATTACACCCGAACGTATGGCGTAAATTACATACAAGAATAAAGTATATTAATGCAATTAATTGCCGTTATCATTTTAATCTTCAATCTTTTCTCTAATTTATTGCTTTCGAAATATACAGTGTCCTATTTTAAATTAAATTAGACAGCAAAATATCTCGGAAAGTAAGCTTTATCAAACAAAAGTTGTAGGTTTCGGAGGGGACCACATGATAAAAATATGAGCTTGATCTTGAGTGACCTTTTCAAGGTGAGGTCAATGTGATCGATGTTTTCTGAAATGGAACCCCCCTTTTTTTATTGCATATTCTTGTAGCTTATCTTGAGAGCTTTTCAAAACACTATAATAAAGTATTTTTTTATTAAGTATTTTATTATAGTGTTTTGAAAAGCTCTCAAGATAAGCTTCAAGAATATGCAATAAAAAATGGAGGGTTCCATTTAAGAAAACATCGATTGACCTCACCTTGAAAAGGTCACTCAAGGTCAAGCCCATATTTTTATCATGTGGCCCCCTCCGAACCCTACAACTTTTGTTTGAAACATTTTTTTCGATAAAGCTTAGTTTCCGAGATATTTTGCTGTCTAAGTTAAAATAGGAGATCCTCTATAATATCGAATTTATTATTCAACGTTTTATTTAAAAGAAATTGACTCGAACGAGTGATGATGCTAGCTTGTCTATAAAAGTAAAGTACATTAACAATATCAAATGTTGAGCAATAAATTTGATATTATATATCTTGAGAGCAATAAATTAACGACATATTTTAAGACCGAAATAATAACAGCAATTAGTTGCATTCATGTACTTTACTTTCGTAGGCAAGATCGCTACAAATTCAGATCGATTTTTCTAACAATAAATAAAACGTTAAGAATATGTATAATATAATATAGGAATGTATATGTGTACGTATGCGTATATATACGTATGTATTAATTTTAAATTGTATCACACAAATTATATATGTATTTTAAAAATAATAAATTTATTTTAATTAAGATTAAATAATAAAATTTGAAGTTTTATCATTGTATTAAGTTGATATAAAAGTTCGACATTTTTACTACTAAACTGACATTATTTTAAAAAAAATTGCCGTAATGGATTGTATTTTGTGTATTTGTGAAATTTTGAAAATGATAGAAAATAAAGAGTATTTTCGGCATATTATGCTTTTATATTTTCTAAAGTTAAAAACACATCACAGACTCAAGAAAAAGATATACATTATATACGGAAAAAATGCCAGACAATTCTACAATTTTTTATAAATGCTCATTGAAATATGATCTTTCAAATGATAAATGTTATATGTTTGAAGTCGATTGCAGATTGAGTTTACGATATAATGTCATTTAGTAGTGAAAACAGAACGAACTTTTGCATCAACGTAATAATATAAATAGAAAATATTTTTGTTCAATATCTTAACAATCAAGTTACTCACTTTTAGCCAATTCAATTTCCAAATTTTTGTAGCGATACACTCAGACCTAAAATAACAAATTTTATAAAATAAACATTACTATATATATATATATATATATATATATATATATATATATATATATATATATATATATATAGTATAGTGTGTACGTCACGTAAACTATAACCCGGAGAGGGAATCGGAATACAGTTCACAGTGTGAAATATTGGCGGTATATATATACATATACACATATATATATATATATATATATATAAATATATATATATATATATATATATATATATATATATATATATATATATATAAAAATATTGTAATGCATATGTATTGCGTGCATTACAAATAGCGTCTTCCATTGGGAAAAACTCGCAGCATTAAGTGCTTGAAATGTATATCATTGGTAATATTAATGAGCATGTTCTGAATGCTGCACATTTCATTGGGAGTGCAAAATGCTCTCAATGCGCATTGAAAGCATTTTGCACTCCCAATGAAATGTGCAGCATCCAGAATATGGTCATTAATATATTGCATATAACATTGGTTATAAAGTAATATAAAATATATTTGCATTTTATATATTATGTATTTTCTACATTTCTATTTTCAGAACATCAAAACAGTTAATAGAAGAAGAGATGAATAATAATGATAACATAATTGGAAGACCAGACGTGGAAATGTCTATGAGACTCATAGAAGCTGAAGCAGCGGTTAAAGAAAACGCGACTCTAAAGCAAGAGTTAAAAATATTAAAAGAACTATTATTAGCATCACAATCGACTCCGACTCCGCCGCCACCACCACAATCGGCGCCACCGCCTCCGCCGCCACCACCACAATCGACGCCACCGCCACCATCACAATCGGCGCCGCCGCCACCACCACAATCATTGCCGCCGCCACCGCTGTCAACAACAGATCCGTCATCGTCAACGTCATCGGAATCAACGGAAACAGCAAACATAAAAAGTAAATATTTTGATTAATAAGTGATACATCAATTAAATAAAGCAGGAAAATACATAATGTAATCTTTGTTTCAGTTATAAAACACCCTACAAGATGGGCACGAGCGGGACGAAGACGGGGACGAGGACGAGGACGAGGCCGAGGCCGAGGCCAAGGCTCAGGCAGAGAACACTACGGACGCCAAAACGTCATTAATATATATTAAGATAATATATTTATAAGATATGTGTGTGTGTGTGTCTTATTATAAACATATAGAATATTTTTCAATATAATACGATTTTTTTTATGCGTAGCGTGAACTATTTTTGATTTCTTTTCTTCATAAAATCTATATGTTTATAATAAGATGTGTGTGCGTGTGTAATAATTTCCATTTAAACTTTTAACTATACACTTATATTTTTATTAACCTGGTAGAAGCTAGCAGTTCTTTCTGAGATAGTCAAAACATTAAATCAAAAGGATTTGTGTGTATATGTACCTACCTTTCTTATCATAAACATATAGAATATTTTTAAATATAATATAATATTATTTTAATTATGCATAGCATGAACTATTTTTGATCTTTTTTCTTCATGAAATATTCTATATATTTATAATAAGATGTGTGTGTGCATGTGCAATAATTTCGATTTAAATTTTTAACTATGCACTTGTATTTTTATTAACCTGATGGAAGCTGGCAGTCCTTTCTAGAGTAGTCCGCACCAGGTTAATAAAAATACAAGTGCAAAGGCAATATAAATCAAAAGAAATTTTACATTTTCATTAAAAAAACTTGGTGGGTGCTGGGAATCCTTTCTGGGATAGTCCGCACTGGGTTTTTTTTAATGAAAATGTAATTTCTTTTGATTTAAAGCTTTGATTGTATACACATGTATTTTTATTAACCCGGTGGGTGCTGGGAATCTTTTTTAGGATAGTCCGCACCAGGTTAATAAAAATACAAGTGCAAAGGCAATATAAATCAAAAGAAATTTTACATTTTCATTAAAAAAACTTGGTGGGTGCTGGGAATCCTTTCTGGGATAGTCCGCACTGGGTTTTTTTTTTTAATGAAAATGTAATTTCTTTTGATTTAAAGCTTTGATTGTATACACATGTATTTTTATTAACCCGGTGGGTGCTGGGAATCTTTTTTAGGATAGTCCGCACCAGGTTAATAAAAATACAAGTGCATAGACAATATAAATCAAAAGAAATTTTACATTTTCATTAAAAAAACTTAGTGGGTGCTGGGAATCCTTTCTGGGATAGTCCGCACTGGGTTTTTTTTTAATGAAAATGTAATTTCTTTTGATTTAAAGCTTTGATTGTATACACATGTATTTTTATTAACCCGGTGGGTGCTGGGAATCTTTTTTAGGATAGTCCGCACCAGGTTAATAAAAATACAAGTGCAAAGGCAATATAAATCAAAAGAAATTTTACATTTTTATTAAAAAAGCTTGGTGGGTGCTGGGAGTCCTTTCTGGGATAGTCCGCACTGGGTTTTTTTTAATGAAAATGTAATTTAAATTTTGTATTTCAAAGTTTTGATTATATGCACTTATATTTTTATTCTAATCTAGTAGGTGCTAGGAATCCTTTTTAAGAAAGATAGCCTTTAGCAGGTTAATAAATAGTCATACTTTAAAGATAACGAATGTATGTAATGTTATCATAAACATATAGAATTATTATTTTATTTTTTATTAGTTTATAGGTATAATGTGTTCTTTTGTTCTTCCTTATGCAAAGTATAAACTATCTTTAATTTTGAAATAATAAGATATATTTTCTTTTTTTTACTAATCAAAATATTAATTCTATATGTTTATGATAAGATATATGTGCATACATTTTATAAATGAGATAAGATATGTGATGTTTTGTTCTTTTTACGTATAGTGTAAATTATTTTTGATTTATGAAATACGCATAGCTTAAACTATTTTTGATTTTTGAAATGTGCGTAGCATAAATTGTTTTTGATTTTTGATTTATGACATATAAGAGATAACTAGTTTAAAGATAAATAGTTCAAAGATATTTTAAGATAATGAATGTATGTAATGTCATCATAAAAATATAGAATTATTATTTTATTTTTTATTAGTTTATAGGTATAATGTGTTTTTTTGTTCTTTCTTGTGATGCAAAGTATAAATTATCTTTAATTTTGAAATAATAAGATATATTTTCTTTTTTTACTAATCAAAATTAATTCTATATGTTTATGATAAAGCTTATGAATAAGATATATGTGCATACATTTTATAAATGAGATAAGATATATGATTTGTTCTTTTTACGTATAGTGTAAACTATTTTTGATTTATGAAATACGCATAGCTTAAACCATTTTTGATTTTTGAAATGTGCGTAGCGTAAACTATTTTTGATTTTTGGTTTATGACATGAAAATAAGATTTTATTCTTGTTAAATAAAATTAATGAATTTTATTTTTGTTAAAATGAGATGTGATAAGATATATATATGTATATGTAACGATGAGGTAAAAATATACATAAATAAAACTTGATTAATTAATAACTAACAAAAATATATTTATTTATTATAAATCCTTTATTACAAATCCGTTTTTAAGAAATTTTCAGGAATCAAGACTCTAGCTTTTTTAAACAATATGTATATGTGATAATATCAGTTTTACAAATAAAAATATTAATTTAATTTATATTATTGCTCGTAGTTATCCATATTGCCTTTCAATAGATATAGATTACATTTTCCAGAGTGCAATATTATGTAACATAATGGAATAATGTATGGCTGATAGCACTCTTTCATTTATAAGAAAATGAAGTTGCGAAATTCTTCGTGTTCCACTGAAAAATAAATGTATATTTATATAAATAGAAATTCATAAGATTTATACGCATTAACTTTACAGACTGCATTTCACCAATGTTATTTATAACTTATCTGTAACTGCATATGATGCGTGACAAGTAACTATGTGATGACACTTCTTTGACAAATGTATTCGAATACACTGGATCCTTCAATGTGTCTATATTATTGCTCGCAGTTATCCATACTGGCTTTCGACAAGTATAGATTAAATTTTCTAGACTGCAATATTTATTATATAACATAATGGAATAATGTATAATGTATGGCTGATAGCACTCTTTCATTTATAAGAAAATGAAGTTGCGAATTTCTTCGTGTTCCACTGAAAAATAAATTTATATTTATGTAAATAGAAATTCATAAGATTTATACACATTAACTTTACAGACTGCATTTCACCAATGTTATTTATACTTATCTGTAACTGCATATGATGCGTGACAAATAACTATGTGATGACACTTCTTTGACAAATGTATTCGAATACACTGAATCCTTCAATGTGTCTATATTATTGCTCACAGTTGTCCATACTGGCTTTCGATAAGTATAGATTAAATTTTCCAGGCTGCAATATTTATTATATAACATAATGGAATAATATATGGCTGATAGCATTCTTTATTTATAAAAAAATGAAGCTGCAAAATTCTTCGTAATACTTATGGATAGTTGAATCAGATATAGAATACACACACATACACACACACATATATCTTACTTATCATAGATTATTTTTAAATATAATGTGACGTTTTGTTTCGTTTTCACACATAGCATAAATTACTTTTGCAATGTTTTATTTTTCTCTATAAATGAGGTAAAAAAATATTTTATACATTTATGAGATAGGATGTTTATATTTTATTCTATAATATGTTTATTATAAGATGTGTGTGTGTGTGTGTGTGTGTGTGTGTGTGTGTGTGTGTGTGTGTGTGTATTCAATACCTGATCCAACTAACCACGAGTATTACGAAGAATTTTGTTGCTTCACTATTTTATAAATGAAAGCGTGCTACGTACGCTATATAACATTGCACTATTGCATTGCAAACTTATTAACCTATATCTGTCAAAAGCTGGTATGGATGCAAGCAGTAGAAGCGCCGCTAGCGCAATCTTATGTCGAATGCTCGAACCGTACAACTTCTTGTACACATGCGCATTGGGGGCATGGGCGTCGATGACGACGGAGACGTTTCTTAGTAAAAATTTTATACATTTCGACTTTGGATTATAATATCTTCATTTATAGGATACGTAGAAGAAAAGTAAAAATATTTTCATAATATAAAACGAACTCAAGCTTTCGATTAAGCTTATTAAAACATCAATCGGTTCAGCCGTTATTGAGGTTCGATGATCTAAGAACTCTTCAACTAGCCGACTCGCGTAAAGATACACGGGGTGCATCACTGTTGCTGCGCATGACTTGGCGCGAGACACTACCGTGTCTCTTGATAACTCCGGAGTACCTCGAAGACGTTTCGCGGACAATTGCGTTCTTTCAAACTAGCTAGTACAAGGGGCCACCAGACATTATCAAAAGCCCCGGAGATGTCGAAGAGAAGCGCCACGGCATACCTCTTTTCAGAGGCAGAGACCATACGCCGCAACTCCACAACAGCATCCTCCGTCGACCTTCCGGGCATAAACCCGAACTGTCGATCGGAGACCCTACCCGGTGCCAATGAAGTGTCCATGAGGCGGGTTTTGAGAAGTTTCTCGAAAAGTTTTCCTACTACGGAGAGGAGACAGATGGGCCTATAGGATTTCGGATCCTTCTCGTCCTTCTCCTCACCCTTCAGAAGGACTCGAAGTGAGCCCTCCTTCCAGATAGAGGGAAAGACACCCCACTGAAGGCATCCGTTGAATAACTTAATAAACTGACCGGGAATTATCCTACATGCTGCTTTCAATACCGCGACCTCAATAAGGTCCATTCCTGGCGCCTTATTATTTCTAAAGGTTTTCACCGCCACAGCCATTTCTGCCGCCGTGAAGAATAAGGCGTCGGTTGTGTCGGGGGAAACCCTCGAAGCGAGACGGATTTCACGTTGTTCGAACGTGTCCTCCTCTTCCCGGTCATCGGGAGTGTGCACGTCCAAGAGGTAGCCGGCGGTCTCCTCTAAGGTCTTTGTGGAATATTCGCCACACCGGAGTGTGCTGAGCATCCCCTCAACTTAGAGTTTTCTCGCCTGGAGTTTATAAACGAGTCCCCAGGGCTCCGAGTTGCCGTGCGATGTGACGAACTTCCGCCAGCTAGCAAGCTTCGCCTTCCTCACCTTTTTGCTGTATTGCCGCAAGGAAGAGCGGTATTCCAGCTTTAGAGCAAAGTGAGTGGGCTCGTCCCGCCCTCTTTGGAGTGCACGCCTCTTCCTATATACTCCCTTTTTGAGTATCGTAAGCTCGATTGTCCACCACGGGTTGGACTTCCTAAAACGCCTTTTCCTTGGCATCGACGCGGAACAGGCTTCGGTGAGTACCTCCGCCAGCGTCTCTGCCATCTCCTTTACTCTACCCGCAGAGCAGACATCGAGGACCTCCAGTCTTGATCTTGAAAGATCAGTCAGGCTCTCGGAGAACCGCTCCCAGTCAGCCCGACGAGTGTCAAACCTCATGTTCGCGGCACCCCGATCTCCACCTGACCCCTTTGGCACCCTCAATCTGATGTCGACTGCGTTGTGGTCGCTGGTCGTCCAGTCGGACCTCACTTTCCATTCACTGATGAACTTGTTCATGGAGGACGACACCAAGTTTACGTCGATGAAAGACGAACCTCTTGCCGTCCAAAAAGTGGGTCCCTGTCCAACGTCATTAACCACATTCATTCCATATGCTCGGATGAGGTCTTCAAATTTCGCACCTCTTTCGTCTGTCTCTAGGGAACCCCAGAGTGACGACCGAGCATTGGCGTCTACCGCAACTAACAATCTCTTCCCCCTCAGGGAATGGAACACCACTTCGAGGTGCCTGAGGTATTCCTCTATCTCGTCGCTGTACTGGAAGTAGCACGATACGACATAGAAAGAGAAATTGGGAGCCTGCACTTCCACACAGACACAGTGTGTCGTGCTAAGCTGCGAGACGAATACCATTTGGAATTGAGGGTTATAGACTGCCACTGCAGCCCACGGGCATTGTGAGCGTACAGCAGCTACCCTCATATTCTTTCATAAGCCTACGAAGGTGTGGCTCTTGCCATGCTTCTTGACTTGCAACTCCTGCAATAACAGGACGTCAAGTCGCTTTTCGGCGACGAGCTGACGCACCTCGCCAGTTACTACAGCTGAACGCCTCATGTTCAGCTGCAGTATCCTCACTCCCGTGGACGCAAGTGAGGGAGAGGGGACGCAATTTGCCGGAATTTGTTGTAGCGGCTGCGAAGAGGAACCCGGATCACATACGCTCTGGGGTTGAGATTGGGGGACATACGCGTATCTAATCTTATTTTCTATCGCGGGTTTGTTCGCGGGGCTATTCGCGGAGCTATTCGCGGAACTAATCGCGGGCCTAATCGCGGAAGCTGTCGCTATATTATACGCCCTATTTCTAATTTCTTCCCGGTCGATGACTGCCGGTGAAGAACTTATTAAACTACTACTACTACTACTGCTATCACTATCGCATCGCGTCAATGCAATTTGGACGGCGCGAAGGCCGCAACCATGGGACTGTGCGCAAAGTCGTGTTACGCCGCGGACTCGCTCGGGCACAGCTTGGCGAGGCGCTCTTGAGGAAGCGGAGGCCGTCTCCAAGCGCGCGCACGAGCGTACTCGCGACTCGACGACAGGCACGTCCCTTGCCTCCCTAATGGCGGCCCCACCCGGCGGGAAGCGATCAGCCAGGCGGGCACACCTCCTCACCAAAAATTTCGAAAAGTTTAACATAGTTTTTTGTTCCCACGAGTAGGGTGGAAAGAAGGTCGAATAGCGCAGAACCACCTTTACGCCATCAAGCCTAAGTACAACGGGGGGACGGCAGGTACCCCGAGGTGGTGGACCGCTAGCGACCGCGATTTTTTCGTCGTCACGGCCATTCAAGCCATCGGCACGATCCGAACCTTGACTTTGCGACGGGCACCATTATTAGGAAACGCCTACCTATCTAGCTATCTAGCTATGAAACGCCGATTTCCCTACCGAACCGGAGCGAATTTAACAAACAAACGACCGGACGATGAAAGTGGAAACGACGGCAAAAGATGGAATCCTGAAATAAAGAAATATTAATAACCACCAGTTCCGTCGCCGCTGGGTCCAAGACCTCAGAAGCGCAGGGCCCGGTGGGTGAGTACAGCAGCTCCTGTTCCTCTCCACTGCACCGAGGCACAGTAGGGACAAACGGATGGGGATGAGCTGCCGGGAGGTTGGATGTAGAAGGGATGGGAAAGCCGAGTACGGGGACGTGGCCTCAGCTACCGTAGATTCCACACCTCTTAGAGGTGCGTCACCCACGCCGCCGCAGTCACGTCCCACCAACGCATCCATGTGCGCTTGCTACATATGAGCCATTTGGTCAATTTGACACCGACTCGTAGCTATGCAGTGTTAAAGGATGGGTGAAAGCGACAGAGTAGACAAATCAATGAAAATGTTAGTAGTGAAAGTGTTAGTTTTGTTAATTGAAATAAAGATATAGTGTGGCGGATAATCCACCACCAAGTATAAGCGCATGCCACATAAGGCGCGCGAAATACTCGCGGGAAATAAAGGTCCACGCGCTAATCACGTGCCGCGCGCACAACAAGGACCACGCGCTAAGCACGTGCCGCGCGCAGGACGAAGAACACGCGCTAATCACGTGCCGCGCGCACAACAAGGACCACGCGCTAAGCACGTGCCGCGCGCAGGACGAAGAACACACGATAAGCACGTGTACAGCAGCTCAGGTAGTCAAATACCTAACCGCGAGGCGGCGAATTGGGCAAACCAAAATCTCGCTATCAGAATACCATCAACAACAGTATATAAGGTAGCGATGCGACAAGGCAGATCAGTCTGCTCACGCTTTCGAGAGCGCAAGCAACTGATACGTGAGCACGACTCTTTTGATATCCGCCTAGAGCGGCTAAAAAGCTGTTGAACAGCGCCCCTACAGGTTCGCCTTCACGACCGCTGCCGCACCGAACACCAGGGGCCGACCTACGCTGGAGCCACTGGAGATACCGGCCGCCACCTTCACACGACCTTCAAGGAGCCAGCTCGCTACCTGGGACATACGGCTAAGAAGGAGCGGCGCTAAAAGAGGCGGCAGACAGGAACGGATCACTCAGACGGACCGTCGCAGCCTGGTGCATCACGACACACAGCAGCATCAGCCGCAGACACGGAAGCGGGCCAAGCAGTCCTCCGACTCAGACTGGGGAGGCCACGACCAAAACGACGGCCACGCAAACAGAGGCGACTCATCACAGAGCCTCCACGCGCCTCCGACGAGCTGCTTCGACGCCAGCGAAGCCCAGGGTCTCGTCCGAACACGGATCCTTGAAGTGGACCAAGACCACACCACAAATCTCGTGGCGAGAAAACCTCGCCACGCGTAGGAGTCGCTAACGCGACGCAATCGGCCCTTTTCAGGGCCACACAAAAATTTTAACACTTGTACATATAACCCGGAGAATATATTTATTGTCGATACATAGAACGTGCATTCTACCTTTCAATCGACATCCTATCTTCGAACACATCTAAGCAACCTCCACATTGGTGACCCCGACGAGGAAGGATGCCGAGAAACCCGAAGGATAGCACGATACTCGTCGACGACGAAGACCAGCCAGCAAGCAGGATGGGACTACGCATCCCACCCTTCTGGCCGGAAGACCCGGAGCTGTGGTTCGCGCAGCTAGAGGGACAGTTCGCGCTGAGCAGCATCACCGATGACAACACAAAATACGCTTACGTTCTCTCACAGATAGAACCTAAGCAGGCGAGAGAGATCAAAGACGTCATCACACAGCCACCAGCAACTCGCAGATACGAGGCCATCAAGAAGGCCCTCATACAGCGCCTAACAGATTCACAGGCGCAAAAGATAAAACAACTCCTCGAGCACGAAGAACTAGGCGACAGAAAACCGTCACAGTTTCTACGACATCTGACTACCTTGGCCGGAACAACGGTGTCAGACGAACTGCTAAGGACCTTGTGGCTGGGGCGATTGCCTCCACAGATGCAAGCGATACTAGCTACACGTACTGAAGACGAACTGAGCAGCGTAGCAGAGCAAGCAGACCGAATACACGAGGTCAGCAACCGGACACTCGTGGCGGCAATCGGACAGCAAACAGCAGCAAATCAAGCAGCCAATCCATGGACAGCGCAGATAGAAACGCTGACAAAGCAGGTCGCAGCACTCACAACACAAATGACAAGGTTCATGAAGCAAAGGAACCCCCGAGGCAGCGCGAGAGAACGCTCAAGAAGCAGGAGTCGAAATTATCAAAGAACACCGAAACAAGAGGGCATATGCTACTACCACAAACGCTTTGGAGCAGAGGCACGCAAATGCACTCAACCATGCACGTATAAGAAGCCAAAAAACGAGGAAAGCAGTCATTGAGGGCGGCCAATGACGACGACACAGAACCTCGCCGCCTGTACATAAAAGACCAGAAATCAAAAATAACATTTCTGATAGATACAGGCTCCGACATAAGCGTTTATCCACGCAGGTTTATGCAGGGAAATCAGCAGATACAGCCATTCGATCTATTCGCAGCAAACGGTACGAGGATCGTAACGTACGGCATGATAACCCTACAACCAAATCTGGGATTGAGACGAGCATTTCCATGGCGCTTCACTGTATCAGACGTAGCACAACCAATCATCGGCTCAGACTTTCTGGCTCAATATCACCTATTACCAGACGTCAAGAACCGAAAACTAATAGACGGGAAGACCGGACTGTCCACGCCAGGAACGGCAAAATACAGCGAAGTCACCTCGATAAAAGTTGTTAAAGAGGAAACACATTACCACCGTATAATAGCAGAGTTTCCGGGAATCACACAGCCCGCAGGAGCGCAGAAGATGGCAAAACATAATACAGAGCACCATATAGCGACAACACCAGGACAGCCGGAAGCAAGCCGACCACGCAGATTGGCACCCGATAAATTACAAGCGGCAAAAACGGAGTTCGACCTTTTGCTACAAGAGGGAATTATAAGACCATCAAAAAGTCCTTGGGCATCACCGCTACACATGGTGCCTAAAAAAGAGAATAACTGGAGACCGTGCGGAGACTACCGCAAACTAAACGCGAGAACGATTCCAGACAGCTACCCAATTCCGCATATAGAGGACTTCGCGCAAACTCTGCATCAGAAACAGATCTTCACAACAATCGATCTAGCACGGGCATACAACCAGATCCCGGTACATCCCGCCGATATAGCAAAAACGGCAATAGCAACACCATTCGGACTCTACGAATTTCTATACATGCCATTCGGATTGAGAAACGCTGCACAAACATTTCAACGTTTTATAAACGAAATCCTGCACGGACTGGATTACTGTTATGCCTACATAGACGACATACTGATAGCCTCGAAATCAAAAGAGGAACACAGTAAACATTTGAGAGAAGTCTTCACACGATTAGATACATACGGGATCAAAATAAACCCAGCTAAATGTGTTTTTGAGGCAAAGCAAGTAAAGTTTCTCGGATACCTCGTGTCACAAGAAGGTACTAGGCCACTTCCTGAAAAAGTCGAGGCCATAAGAAACTTTCCAAAACCTAGCTGCATTAAACAAATGCGCCAGTTCTTGGGGATAATAAACTTTTATAGACGTTTTATCCCCGGAGCCGCTAAAGAACAAGCAATTCTCAACGACGTGCTGAAAGGTCCAAAGAAGAAAGGAAAAACGCCTATCACATGGACGACAGAGCTGGAAGAAGCATTCACCAGCTGTAAAAACAGCTTAGCTCGAGCAACACTACTAGCACATCCAGATCCAGCAGCAGAATTAGCGGTAACAACAGACGCCTCAGACACAGCAATCGGAGCTGTAGTCCAACAACGAGTAGACGGACAATGGCAGTCACTCCTAAGTAAAAAACTTAACAACGCACAAAAGCAGTATAGCCCGTATGATCGAGAGCTACTAGCGATCTACGTTGCTGTAAAACATTACAGACACTTGCTGGAAGGACGAACATTCACAATATACACGGACCACAAACCAATTACGTTCGCCTTTAGACAAGATCCACTGCGCAGCTCACCACGAAGACACCTCGGCAAGCAAGACACCTCGAATTGATCGGACAATTTACAACCGACATTCGACATGTCTCCGGAAAAGAAAACGTCGTGGCAGATTCTCTTTCTCGCGTAGAAGCTGTAGAAAAAGCAGTAAACTACGAAGCACTCGCACGAGCACAAGAGGAGGACCCAGAATTACAAAGGATCCTGAAAGCAGAGAAAGGATTAAAACTAACGAAGATACCTCTTCCCGGAACAATAACCGGATTGTATTGCGACACAGAAACGCCGATTACACGACCATACGTACCAGAAGCACTACGCCGACAAATCTTCCTGTCACTGCATAACCTGGCACATCCAGGAAGAAAGGCAACAGTAAAACTCATCACACAACGATACGTATGGCCGCAAGCACAAAAAGACTGCACAAGATGGGCACAAGCATGCATACCATGCCAAAAAGCGAAAATCTCAAGGCATAATCAAGCACCGTTGGGAAACTTCCTAAATCCCACACAGAGATTCCAACATATACACATGGACATCGTAGGACCTCTACCAATTTCGAAGGGATACCGATATTGCCTAACCATCATAGACCGATTTTCGAGATGGCCAGAAGCCATCCCAATACGAGACATAACCGCAGAAACAGTCGCACAACACTTATACACGGAGTGGATCACACGCTATGGCACACCAGCAAGAGTTACAACGGATCAGGGCCGACAATTTGAAGCAACCTCCACATATAGAGAGGGGAAGAAGAGAAGAAGAGATAGAAAGAGCATGTGTATGTGTGTTGCTACATATGAGCCATTTGGTCAGCCGTGCTGACGCCGACTCGTAGCATTGCATGCTGTTTTGGGAGATAAAACAAGGGAAGGAAGGAATTAGGAGAGAGAGAAAAGAGAGAGAGAGTGTGTGTATGTAGGTTGCTACGTAAGAGCCATTTGGCCAGCAATGCTGGCACCGACTCGTAGCGTTGCATGCTGTTTTAGGAAATAATAAAGAGAGAAAAAGAACAAGTAAACGTGGGTGTGTTGTTAGTAATAATAGAAAGTAAAGAAGGAAGAACGAAAGAAAGAAAGATGGAAAGTATAGAGATAGAAAGTAATAGTAATAGCGATAGTACGAAAAGGATAGAAATGGGGGTTGGGGGGAGCTTTTAGCTCGGGAGGAGGAAAAAGAGTAGAGTGACGAAAGAAGAAGAAAAGAAGAGTGTTAGTAATGTTAGTAAGGTATAGTTAAGAGGGGGTGACAGAGAAAGAGAGAGAGAGGGGTGGCTTTCCCAAGGGTGAGGAGACCTGAAAAAGAAAAGAAAGGTTAGTGGCCACCGGTTCCGTCGCCGCTGGGACCAAGGTCTCAGAAGCGCAGGGCTCGGTGGGTGAGTATCGACAGCCCCTGTTCCTCTCTACTGCACCGAGGTACAATAGAGACGAACGGATGGAGATGGGCTGCCGGGAAGTGCGGAAAGGTGGTGAGAGGAAAGATAGGAAGGACGCCGTCACTTATGAGCCATTCGATCAGCATCAGTTTTCAACCGCGACACTCCCGGACTCCGAGATCGACTCAGAACATCTCCCGCGCGGGCCGGGATCCGTGGATCAAGGCGGATCACCAGCACCGGCGCAAGGATCAGTAAAGAGCGTCACCCGGACGTCCATCAGAGAGTCACAGTATCACTGATGCCGGCTCATGACTATGCGGAAAAGGGGGAAGCACTCGCTGTGACATCACTCAACCGACACCTACCGAATCTTACTTTCCAAAGTAGGCGCGTTCTCAGGAGTACCACGAGAAGGTGGATGCACAACTTGAACGTGAGAGGCTAAAGGTCCTTACGAGAGGACTGATATCGCGTAGCGATTCCGCATCGCATAGCGATTCGCATCACGTTCCAACCCTGACCCTCAGACCCCGAGGTCGACTCAGAACATCACCCGCGCGGGCCGGGATCCAACGGACCGAGGTGGATCCCCAGCGCCGGCGCAAGGATCAGTAAAGAGCGTCACCCGGACGTCCTTCAGAGAGTCACGGTAACTCCCAGTAGATAGGGACAGTTAATGTTAGAGCGCGCCTTCCGAAGAAGACGCACTCCTGTTCCCTCGCCCTATCGGGCAAACACAACAAAAACAACCACGGCTCCACTGTCTAGCGACGTTGCCCCGAGACGGGCGATGGAAAAATCCAGCAGCGCCTGCGGGCTCTTATGCGCAGGATGGACAGTTTGGCCGCGCCGTAAGCCCTATCCTGCCTTCCCCAGGGCCCAGATCGCCCGCCTACACGCTTGTAGACGACGCAGAAGCCCCTTTTTGCTTACGGACGCGCCCACGGGGAACCACGGGGAGGCCTGTCCACTGTATCCCGACCCGGATACACGCCCTGACCCTGTTATGGGCGGATGTTGGGGAGGAAAATTTGATTAGGTTAGGATGGGTGTGAAGGAAATGACTTAGAAGCCATTGGATAAAAAGGTTTTGGAAACCCTACCTATTTACCTCTAACTTAAAACTACGCGACGCGAAGATCATTCGAGAACGCGGCTTTTCCGAGAAGATTACGGAACCGCATTCTCATAACCGAAGACTCCGACTTCCCCGGCTGAGTGATCTTTCCCTATCTTGACTTTTCCCTATCGATCTACGATTCGAATCCCTTTAGCCAAAGGGACTCGCAACAAAAATCAGCAAATGCTGCGTAGACTTCTGAGCTCGACACGAAGAATTGTGCCGCCTCCGGCCATCGCCATTCGCTTTGGGGGACTAAATCACGCAGGGCCTCTCTCTGCGCGTCAAAGAGTGGGCAGTCCAACAAGAAGTGTTGCACCGTGTCTGTTCCACTCCTACATATACACGCGTCACTGTCCACGAGACCGAGCGATTCGAGACGTGCCCGGAAGTCTCCGTGTCCAGTGAGGGCCTGCGTGCTCCAATGATTTGTCTCTAGGGACGGTGTAGCCAGTCTACGGCGGACGTCCCCGAAGAAGGCGAACGTGGTACGACCCTTGGTAGAAGAAGTCCATTTGGTCTGCCACATGTTTGTCGCCTCTTCCCGAATCTCTTCAAACGCGGTTTGTTTTCCTATTTCGGCGGAGATTTCTACATTCCCGATCTTGGCGTTTTTCCCTACTCTAATTTGATAACGCGCGATACTTTCATTTAATAGAACGTCGACTGGCATCGCTCCCGCGACGACACAGAGCGATTCCCACGATGCCGTGCGATATGCGCCGGTGATCGAAATAAGGACCCGGTGCTGCAAGGCTTTTAAGATCCTAGCATCACTCTCCGTACACAGGTCGGCCCACCCCGCAGCAGCATAAGCCACTGTTGGTGCGAACACTCCCCGGTAAATTGCGGATAGTGCCCTAAATCTCATGCCCCAATTGGCCCTCGCCAACGCGCCTAGTTTTTGGAAGAGCATCCCGACTTTGCTCTTTAAGTATTTGCAATGCGTTCGAACTTTTAAGAATTTATCTATATAAACGCCAAGATATTTGACGGTCTGTTTGAACCCTATCTTCGTGCCTCTAATCTTTATTATAGGCGGCCTACTTTCGAGAGTCACGATCTTTTTATTGTTTTTACGCTTCCTATCCGGTCGTGCTCCTCCCCGTCTACCTATATGGTTCCTATTTATCGCGGCGCTTTTCAATATGATAGCTTCAGTTTTACGTTCGGAGATCTGAAGCTTTCGCGGACTCGCACCAATTTACGATCGCGTTGACCACCCGTTGGCCTTCTAATTCGATTTCGTTTCGCGAATTACCGTTTACAACAACGACGAGATCATCCCCGTACGCGGCAAACCGATCTTCGACCAAGCCTTCTAGGAACCGCAGAAGGCCGTCGAACATGAGGTTCCAACAAGCCGGACCGAGTACGGAGCCCTGTGGGCACACCCTCGTGGCCCTTTTGGACACCTCCGTAGAGCCGAACGTGATTCTAACTTTACGGTTATCAAAATAACTCCGGAGTACCTCGAAAACGTTTCGCGGACAATTACGTTCTTTCAGACTAGCTAATACAAGGGGCCACCAGACATTATCAAAAGCCCCGGAGATGTCGAAGAGAAGCGCCACGGCATACCTCTTTTCAGAGGCAGAGACCATACGCCGCAACTCCACAACAGCATCCTCCGTCGAACTTCCGGGCATAAACCCGAACTGTCGATCGGAGACCCTACCCGGTGCCAATGAAGTGTCCATGAGGCGGGTTTTGAGAAGTTTCTCGAAAATTTTTCCTACTACGGAGAGGAGACAGATGGGCCTATAGGATTTCGGATCCTTCTCGTCCTTGTCCTCACCCTTCAGAAGGACTCGAAGTGAGCCCTCCTTCCAGATAGAGCGAAAGACGCCCCACTGAAGGCACCCGTTGAATAACTTAATAAGCTGACCGGGAATTATCCTACATGCGGCTTTCAATACCGCGACCTCAATAAGGTCCATTCCTGGCGCCTTATTATTTCTAAAGGTTTTCACCGCCACAGCCATTTCTGCCGCCGTGAAGAATAAGGCGTCGGTTGTGTCGGGGGAAACCCTCGAAGCGAAACGGATTTCACGTTGTTCGAACGTGTCCTCCTCTTCCCGGTCATCTGGAGTGTGCACGTCCAAGAGGTAGCTGGCGGTCTCCTCTAAGGTCTTTGTGGAATATTCGCCACACCGGAGTATGCTGAGCACCCCCTCAACTTGGAGTTTTCTCGCCTGGAGTTTATAAACGAGTCCCCAGGGCTCCGAGTTGCCGTGCGATGTGACGAACTTCCGCCAGCTCGCGAGCTTCGCCTTCCTCACCTTTTTGCTGTATTGCCGCAAGGAAGAGCGGTATTCCAGCTTTAGAGCAAAGTGAGTGGGCTCGTCCCGCCCTCTTTGGAGTGCACGTCTCTTTCTATATACTCCCTTTTTGAGTATCGTAAGCTCGATTGTCCACCACGGGTTGGACTTCCTAAAACGTCTTTTTCTTGGCATTGACGCGGAACTGGCTTCGGTGAGTACCTCCGCCAGCGTCTCTGCCATCTCCTCTACTCTATCCGCAGAGCAGACATCGAGGACCTCCAGTCTTGATCTTGAAAGATCAGTCAGGCTCTCGGAGAACCGCTCCCAGTCAGCCCGACGAGTGTCAAACCTCATGTTCGCGGCACCCCGATCTTCACCTGACCCCTTTGGCACCCTCAATCTGATGTCGACTGCGTTGTGGTCGCTGGTCGTCCAGTCGGACCTCACTTTCCATTCACTGACGAACTTGTTCATGGAGGACGACACCAAGGTTACGTCGATGAAAGACGAGCCTCTTGCCGTCCAAAAAGTGGGTCCCTGTCCAACGTCATTAACCACATTCATTCCATATGCTCGGATGAGGTCTTCGAATTTCGCACCTCTTTCGTCTGTCTCTAGGGAACCCCAGAGTGACGACCGAGCATTGGCGTCTACCGCAACTAACAGTCTCTTCCCCCTCAGGGAATGGAACACCACTTCGAGGTGCCTGAGGTATTCCTCTATCTCGTCGCTGTACTGGAAGTCGCACGATACGACATAGAAAGAGAAATTGGGAGCCTGCACTTCTACACAGACACAGTGTGTCGTGCTAAGCTGCGAGACGAATACCATTTGGATCTGAGGGTTACAGACTGCCACTGCAGCCCACGGGCGTTGTGAGCGTACAGCAGCTACCCTCATGTTCTTTCCTAAGCCTACGAAGGTGTGGCTCTTGCCATACTTCTTGACGTGCAACTCCTGCAATAACAGGACGTCAAGTCGCTTTTCGGCGACGAGCTGACGCACCTCGCCAGTTACTACAGCTGAACGCCTCATGTTCAGCTGCAGTATCCTCACTCCCGTGGACGCAAGTGAGGGAGAGGGGACGCAATTTGCCGGAATTTGTTGTATCGGCTGCGAAGAGGAACCCGGATCACACATGCTCTGGGGTTGAGAGTGGGGGACATACGCGTATCTAATCTTATTTTCTATCGCGGGTTTATTTTCGGAGCTATTCGCGGAGCTAAACGCGGAACTAATCGCGGGCCTAATCGCGGAAGCTGTCGCTATATTATACGTCCTATTTCTAATTTCTTCCCGGTTGATGACTGCCGGTGAAGACCCTATTAAACTACTACTACTACTACTGCTATCACTATCGCATCGCGTCAATGCAACTCGGACGGCGCGAAGGCCGCAACCATGGGACTGTGCGCAAAGTCGTGTTACGTCGCGGACTCGCTCGGGCACAGCTTGGCGAGGCGCTCTCGAGGAAGCGGAGGCCGTCTCCAAGCGCGCGCACGAGCGTACTCGCGACTCGACGACAGGCACGTCCCTTGCCTCCCTAACGGCTGCCCCACCCGGCGGGAAGCGATCAAGCCAGGCGGGCACTCCTCCTCACCAAAAGTTTTGAAAAATTTGTCAACATATTTTTATTCCCACGAGTAGGGTGGAAGAGAGGTCAAATGGCGCAGAGCCACCTTTACGCCACAAAGCCTAAATACAACGGGGGGACGGCAGGTACCCCGAGGTGGTGGACCGCTAGCGACCGCGATTTTTTCGTCGTCACGGCCATTCAAGCCATCGGCACGATCCGAACCTTGACTTTGCGACGGGCGCCATTATAAGGAAACGCCTACCTATCTAGCTATATCACGTCGATTTCCTAACGAACCGGAGCGAATTGAACAAACAAACGACCGGACGATACAAGTGGAAAGTAGATAGGGACATTTTTTTTTTTTTTTTTTCATTTATTTCTTCGATTATTACGGTGCGAGTATCAACTCATTGCCGTCTATTTCATCTTTTTCTTTTTATTTCAAATTTATTTTTTTATACTGGGTCACTTAGCCGTCAACCCTGACATTGTCCGTCCCTAACCACGCGGAGGTGGACCCATTTTATCTCTGTCTAGGTAAGTATTTCTTATTTTAAGTATTTTACGTATTTTATAATTTTATAAAAGCATTTTTAATATTAGGTAAATGTTTGTAATTATTTATAATTCTGAGTGTTTTAAACATCTTATAGGACTTCAACTGCAGGTATGTACATCCAATATAAGTAACTATTTCCAGCTATTTTCTAGTTTTAAATATTAAATATTTTTTCAGGTTCTCAAACATGGATGTTATTTCCAATATATGGTGAGTATCATTTATTTTATGTATTTTAAATATGTGTTTTAATTATTTTATATGTTTATAACCACAGTTAAGCATCTCTAATGTCAAGTAAATGTTCTCAATTCTTTTCTAATTTTAAGCATTTTACAGTATTGCAAGTACAGGTAAGTGCATCCAAGTAAATAATTCTAATGTGAGATAATTGTTTAATTCTAAGTATTTGATGTGTTTTTAATATGTTTATATTTTATTTACAATTTATTTACAATTACAGGTAAATTAAATCCAAGCACTAGTTTTAATTAGGTCCATTATTGATATTTTCTATGTATATATAATATTTTTTATTTATAGATACTATTATAAATAAGCGCTCCTAATGTCAAATACTCTTGCAAAATCCTGCAGCAATTCGAAACACTCCTTTGTACCTATCATATCCTCCGTTGAATCCCTGTAGTTATAAATTCCCTCGTAGCGTATATCTCTATAACCTGGACATTCCAATAAAATATGCTCAACCGTTTCGTTTGGACATCCACACACTGGACATGCACTCGTATCTTCTGCTCCTCTTAGATAGAGAGTACTTCTTATAGGTCCATATCCCGTCAAGATATAGACGCATTTCCGATTCGGTTTAAACTAAGTGCTTGCTTTTGCAAAACTTACACATGTTATGAAACGATGAGTTTGTCTTCCATGTATATCGTCCGTCCAGTTTTGTTGCCAATTTGTCCAAATTTCACGTTCTATTTGTAAAAATTCTTCCTCCATGTTAGCGTCCTCTATATTGTCCTTCTTTTGGTATACATAATTTTTCCAAACCACTGGTAAATTCCGCCGTATTGTATTCTTAAGCCCTTTTTCAATAACAGCAAGGTCTAATGGTGTTATACCTGCTATCACCTGCATAGCCGCTGTTGATGTCGTTCTTGTCGCACCTGTGTTCATCAACAGTAGGGAGCGCTGTGCCGCAATAAGATGTCTTTTCACCATTACATTTCCCACTCTATGAAACCATGCCGCCGCAGCATATGATGCGATCGGCAATGCCACCATATCATAAAGAAACCTCCTTATGTGGTATTTAATGCCCCACTTTTCTCGCGCTATTCGTCGGATAGTCATGGTGAGCTTTATCAGTTTCTCTCTGAGAAACTTTGCATGAGGAATGAAACTCAATTTCTCGTCCAATAGTATACCCAGATACTTTGTTTGGCTAGTAAATTTAACTTTTACATCATTAATTTTTATAATTGGACTTCTATCCTTATTTAATTCACCTTTAATTAGCGTCGCCGTTGTTTTGGCAGCCGATAGCGTCAATTTATGCAGCCTACACCATCTCATCGAGATATTTATAGAGATTCTTGCTATTTTCTCCACTTCCACCCTCGAATCTGCTTTAAAAAGCAAAACCACATCGTCTGCATAGGCAATTCCTTCAATCCTGTCAGTAGATATATTCATAAATTCGTCCAATAGGGTGTCCATGCACCAATTCCACGCCACTGGGCCAATAATGGATCACTGTGTGCATCCTCTTTGCATCTGACAGGTCACGCTCTCAAACCTAGATTTAACTGCAACTACTCTATGCCTAAAATATGACGCAATTAATCTCACTAAACTGGAACGACAATTTGCCTCAATCAATCTCGTTTTAATTGTTGTCCACCATAAATTGTCGAAGGCTCCCTGAATGTCCACAAAAAGCGCTACAACATATTTTTTATGTGTATTATTTATACTGTTCACTAAATGTATGATTGCATCCTCCGTAGATTTTCCTTTCTTAAATCCATATTGGTTTTTATTTTCTAAATTTGCTCTTATAACATATTTGAATTCTATTCAATAATATTCTTTCAAAAACTTTACTCATTGTAGGTAAGAGAGAAATTGGTCTATATGAATTTAACTGTTTTATATCCTTATTTTTTCCTTTAACTGTAATTTTTAGTTGTGACTTTTTCCACTCTCTAGGAACAATACAGTTTTTTAGATAATTATTTAACATAATACTTATTACATCAGGACAACTCTTCCAAAATTCCTTGATTATTTCTGACGTAAATTTATCGAATCCAGGTGCCGTACTATTTTTCAATTTCTTAATTGCCAAATCAATTTCATCAAAGGAGATCATATTCTCAATATTTAAATTTTTATAATTACTGACCTTCACCTTAATTTCTTGATGATAACTATCCTCTACTTCTTTATTATCCTTAGGTACACATTTATTTATTAGTGCTTTTGCAGATTCTTTCCACGAGCCCGTGTCCGTACCATCAGGGAGAGCCAATGAGGACATAATTTCAGGTTCTTTTATTTTATCCCTTATTATTTATAGGGCATACTCCACGGATCCCTATTTGATTCCTTTGTTACAAAATCCCGCCATGCATCTCTTTTAGCTCTTCTAATTGTAGCTGTATATTTATTTCTAGCAAATTTATATCTTAACCCAGCACTTTCAAGAAAATCTAATTGATTTAGCCTTCTGACCCTTGCCAGATACCCTTTAGCCAAACTAACCTCTTTACGCAATTTGGTCAATTCTTCATTCCACCATGGAACCGCTTGGTTACATCGTTTCTTCCTTGGAATCGTCTTTGAACAAATATTCGTCAAGATCCTATTAAAAAGTTGCACCGCTTTATCTGGGTCTTTAGATTCCAATTCTGTTTTAACCTTGTCTGTAAATTGATCCTTAGCCAACCTCGCAAATTCATTCCACTTTGCCTTTTTAATATTATATAAATCATGCTTTATAAAAATCCTATTTATTTTACTTTTCATATCAATGTCAAACAAAATTAAATTATGATCACTTGAGGTACACACCTCAGAGACTCTCCAATTTGAACAGAAACCAAGCATACTCTCACCTACTATCGTCAAATCTATATTTGATTGCTCCTGCAGCGAGAAAAATGTAGGCGGATTATTTGGTTTGTTAATAGTGTGTAGTTTATTTGTTATCAAAAATTCCTCATACTTTACCTCGTGCATCCGTTTTATCCGCATACCATATCTCTGACTTAGCATTTGCATCCATCGAAATTATAAATCTACTATCATTTATTTTTTTTATTACACATTCTATATCCCTCAATATAGGTTCGATCTCCAGAGAGAATTGACAATAAGCATTTATCATATAAAGTCATTTCTACTTGACGTGACTCGAAACACATCACGTGTTGAGTATCCAAATAGCTCAATTGAAAATCTCAATTTCATCGTCAGCAACGATCGCT